>NCKU01000015.1:0-99518 GCA_003675995.1 Dinothrombium tinctorium | reverse complement strand
AAAAAAAAAAAAAAAAGAAAACTTGTGATGTTTTGAAATTTTGATTTCATAAAAACTTATCGTTTGCCTAACTAAAAAAAAGCTCAACTATCTGAAATCTTGATTTTTTACCAATTGAATATGTTTTAAATAAAAATACTACCCTAAAATGTGAAAAATCGATAGCGACATGGTTTAATTTCTTTTCAATATTGTCTGAAGATTTACTTAGCTTGATTTACATGACTTGCAGGCGTTTACATACTAAATGATTGTAAAAAAAAAATTTCGTCTAAAATTTGCTTATTTATTAAAAATCAAAGAAGCATATTTTTATAGCGGCTACTGTACTTATATTTACCATGCAATAAGCATATTCTTTATTTGAAATTTTAATTCGCTATTTACATAAGCATTGCATTTTTATTATGTAAAATTTTATTTTATTTTTTTAAATTTAAGCAAACGCGTAATAAAATGTGAATGAAATGTTGACTAATTTATTTTCGAATTTTTTCTTTTCAGTTTATAAGCTCAGAAATGACTCTCAATATCGATCAAATAAGTTTATTAAATCGTAAATTAAATTACCTCATTTACGAAAGCGCTACAGACGCTTGAAGTGGCAACATTTTATGTGTGAGACACTTGGCGCGATTAAATGAGCTGGAGAGAAAAAAAAATGATTGAAATCTAAAAACAAAGATTTTTTAGAAGATTTTTTCAAAATTAAATGCGATATAAAAAGTAATTGAAAAGCCGCAAAGTATTGTATTAAACGCATTTAATTAGAAGTAATTAATTTCTGTGTTTGTAATCACATTTGAGATTGTAATGAGAAAATGTCAAATATATAATCTGAATCGAGTTCAACATAAATTTGTAAACAAAAATTTAAGAAAAAATTAGAAAGGAAGAAAAAAATTTGACAAATAATGAAAAGCAAGTTTGGACTCGATAAAATTAGAAACATTAAGCGAAAAAATGTAATCTAAATCGAGAAAACAAATAAATAAAAGTTGAATTTATTAAAATTTGAAACAGAAATTTGGGTGCAGCTTTCAGTTTAAATTTATGTGTCTCAAGAAGTGAAGCATAAAAATTCAACTTTTTTTATGTCATTCTTTAAAACGAATAATTATTATTATGAAGAAATAAAAGCACAAATTTAATGTTGCGAAATACTTTGAAATGAGCGAATTCGATTTGGTGATTATGTAAGCAAGAGACACACACACTCGATAACCTTTCGCTTGAAATTCGGCAGCGAACAAAATTGTAACTTAATACGATATTTTCTAATATTTCATCGTTTGCGCCTTAATTTATTACGAGCAGCGAAGTTGTTGTCAAATTTATCAGCGGGATCGCTTGTCTTCGTCGCTCGCTGCAACAACGACGACAATGAGCAAAAAAGTATTCGACACGAAGGTAGCCTTTCGGTAGTTTGTTTGTTCGCAGAGCGCTTACCTGAGAGAGAGAGAGAGAAAAAAATTTAATGTTATGTTTTCGAGCGCTATTATAACGATCGAAGAGGTGAATTAAATAGCGTTTTAAGCTGGTTGTTGCCTGTTGGTAATGAATCTGCATCGAAAACGGCTGCGAAAGAATTAATTAAAACGAGTGCAGTAAAAAAAAGAGGTTTAATCAAGAAACGAGTTGAAATTGAATTTAAATGAGTTAAACATAAATTTGAATTCCAGGTACTTTAAGTGAATTCGGTACACGTTAAAGAACTCCGCTCCTTTCACTGAACACAGCGACTGTCGATAAGATGCTTATTAAATAAAGATGGATTGTTTTAAATAATTGAAGAAGATTTTTGCGTTTAAAAACGCATCCTATAAACAGGAAATTGTAACCGAAAATGCGTTTGCTCGCTTTATCCGATCGCTAACACAGGCTTGGCCCTAGCTTAAGGAATACATCATTTTTCTAAATTATATGGTGTCTAACTTCTATTTTATGCTCCCTTCTCTCATCTCTTCAATTTCGTCATTTTGTGCGCTGCTTTTTCGCGGACAGCGATCGCTCGGCGCTAAGAATAATGGTGCTCCGGAGAACGAACGCAGTTTTGTCTCTCGCGAATTATTTAAAACCGTAACTAAACGCTGGCGAAGAAAAGTATGTTTTCGACCGTTTTGAATAACAAAAGAAATCGTCTTCTCTCTCTTCAAAATTCACTCCATTCGCCTAAATCATTAACATACTGAGTATGCGGTCGACTATTTTCGAAAATGCGCATCGAACGTAGCGCTTTTGCCGAGCAACTAATTGTTATTAATTTCGCTCGCAAACAGCTATTTATTACAAACACAGTGCATACTTCTTAACGAGTTTCGAAAATTGCTTCTTAAAACTGAAACCGAAATTGGGTTTGGCTTGCGTTTTGCTCAAGAAAAAAAGCTTCAAATTTTACAGCCATTGCGAAGCTCTATTAATTAATCAATCGAATATAATCGTAATCGACCACGACAATATTCAATTTTTTTTCGCTCGATCTACGCTCTCGAGATTTCAATTAACTCGAGAGCCGAGAGTTAGTATTAAACTCGCTGAACACTGACCATTTGTTGATTATAATCAATATCCGCTCATCCTTGCTTTTCGCTTCCTATTTTCTCTTTCCATTCGCATTGACTTTCGTTCTGTCTTCTGAAAAATGAAAATATTTTTATTTATAACAACGCAATTTATTCGCTGAACTACCTCAAATCGTTTATTCGTGAATTATATGCGCTTTTCACTTCTTTCAATGCGTACAAAACATGGACGATTATTTCCCGCTACTTACCATAAATTCGCTGCTCGATCGCTATGCAAACAAATAAATTTGTAAGCGCAGCGAAAAAACAAAAACAAAACCGAAAACATCGCAAACGTCTTAAATCGAAGAAGCCGAGTGCAGAAGAAGTTTTCGATCATCGCTTAAAATTCTTTCGGCTATTAATTTTGTAAATACGCAAAAAAGTGACTGAGAAATTACATAATCTATAGATTTAAGTTCTTTACTCGATAGTTCGACTGAGTTTGTTTTTCTCGTGATTGTTATCAGCAGAGAAGTAAGCCTCACAAGGATATAGAGGCAGCGCTTCAATAATTGCTGCGCTGTGCGCCTTCTTAAATAGTACAAATTCGTCAGTGTCATTTAAATGACAAACATTTGCATTTCGTAAACAAGATTTGACACTGCTTCGCGTTTAGAGTAAAAAAACAAAGTTTGAATTTTAATCTTTGAAATATTGCTTAATTTGCAAAACGCAAGCTACATTCAAAACAGCGCTGCGCTTTGATTTGTTTTCGACCGCTTTAGTCGAACGCGGAAATTAATAGAAGCGATTAGCGAAAATTATTCAAACTTATCGACGCAAAATGTTTGTTTGCTTATTTCTTCTCGTTTCTCGCAACCACTGGAACACAGTGTGCGTGCATTTGTGTTGTTTGAAAAGCAGTTTTTATTTCGTTTCGCTATACAACAAAAATAAGCGAAGTTCAAACAATTTTTTAAAAACTAGAAAATAAATTTTAAAGTTTGATTCCGCTTTTGCGCCGCAGATGTCGCACACAGCGCGAATGATTTGCTCTTGTTCAAATAGCGCTTTTTTGCTTGGAAATTTTGCGAAAAAAATCAAATCAAGTTTTTTTATTTCGCACAAAAATCGCTAAACTCAATGAAAAAGTAATTAAATGTTAATTACGCTGAAAAAAAGTAAAGCGTATTAGTTATATTAATTTATGAATTGGATAACTTGAAGTGAAGCGCGTTTAATATTTTTGGGTTTAAACACTTTTCTCAAATGCTATTGTGAAAGTTTTTTCATAATAAAATAAACACAAACGCAGATATGGCTGTTGAAAATTCACTGAAAGCGTTTGTGAAAGCAGCTTTTTTTTCTGCGATCCGCAATGTTTGTCGAGCAATTTCACTTTTGAGGTTGGCTAATTAAAAGAACATTAAAAAAGCGACTACAGGCGACTTGCTTAATGACCGTTGTGCGAGGACGTTAAAAGCTGCACTCAAAATCGACACTTTTCTACTCGATTTATTCTTAGACGCTTTCATGTCTAAAAATGGTTACCGAAAAAGCGAGCAATTTTAGCTAAATAGCGAACACAGTGATTTGAGAAAGTAACTTCAAGCAGCTGCTGAAAGCAGTGCGAAAAAAGCGACCAACAAACCCACGAAAATTATTTTTCGATGTTATTCATATTTTCGCGTTACGCTTCTTTACTAGTTTATTCAATACGCTATTTTCACTTTGTAAGCGAAAGTTGATTGAAAACGCTTATCGGCAAATACGGTTTTCTATACGCGTGAATTTTTTAGCTTAAAGCATCGAAAAATCGCAGTTTTTAATTCTATAAACGTTTGCAGAAAGTTTTTCGTAAAAATATTTATCAAACAAAATTTTTGTTACAAGAAAGCGATCTTGTTTGAAAATTTTCATCATTGCAAAAAAGGAGCTTTCGCGATGCGTTCGATTAATTCTCACTTGTTCACATTCTTCACAAAAAGATAAAACTAACAGAAGCGACTGAGTGATTCGCTTTGCTCGCCGCTTTTTTTCGCAGCGCTCGAAAGACAGTTTCATTGGTTTCGGCGAGTGTGATTGAAAAATTTAAAACTATAAAATAAAATTTATGCGGTTATTTTATTTATTGCCTCAACAGCAAATACGCAGCTATTTGTGAAAAGAGCAAAGTGTGTAAATTTTTTAATGAGTGTAACTCGATATGAAAATCAAAATTCAGGTGTCGATTTGAAATTGAAATTAAAAGCGCAATTAAAGCAATTTATTGATGCCGTTCGTTGATGCTGAAAAAAAGCGATCAAAAAGACCGCAGGTTTCAGCGATCGTTTATTTCGTCGCTGTCCGTAAAAGCGCTGATTAGAGATCAATTTGAACTGTGGTCTAAACTCGTTTAAAATTAGCGAAACACTTTGTGTGCGCATTTCTCATTACGAGTGAGCATCGATTTGTATTAATTGCAAATACAAATTTTGCTTTCCAACTTTTGTTTGTCGTAAAAATAAAACTAATTACATTAAACGAAACACAGTGCGCTCGAAACTAGAACGAGCAATTCACCTCTGAAAAACAAATGGTACCTGCGGTAAAATGGTTCTCGAAACGAATTAAACACGAACGCAATCATCGCGAAGCATTCAAACTCACTTTCGCGAAATCAATTTCGAGAAAAACTGAAGTTCGACTTCGCCAGCACTACTTCATGCATCTGCCATCTTCACTTCGCATTTACACAGAAGCAGCTTCAGCGATCCTGAATTAAGTGATGATTCTGACAAAACGAAATGCTGGGCGAAAGTCGAGCAAAACAACGAATTGCTGTCGAAAATCGGTAAAAAGCGCTTACAAGCTTGTTAGCTTCAGCCGTGCTATAGGACGAAACGGTGGATATTGGTTTTATGTATGTTTATTAATCTTGGGGACTGCGAAGTATTCGTACTTCTGTTGCCAGAATTGTGCACACTTTCGCCTCGAGCTAAGATGGGAGTGAATACAGTTTGCTCCTCTGCACTCGCATTACTCACTCTCTCACAACGAAATTACAAACTCCAGCGTATATCACCTCTTTTCATTTAAGAGAAGTTCAAATTCAAAACTCTAATTCGAGCGATTGTGACAAATGCAACTCGCAACAGTTCGCATTTAAATTCACTATTCGCCACAAATAATAAAGTGCAACATTTTTAATGATACAAAGTTGCGTCGAGTTTGTGCATTTTGTACAATAAAAGGCAATCATCGTTAATTAGCATCATTTCTCATCAAACTATAATTACGAACGGTTAATTGTGAAGCTAAATTCTGGCATTGCCTTCACCGTTTCATTGTCTGGCTACGCTTCATCGAGCTCTCGCATTCGGCAAAAACAGCTTTAATATTAAAGCACTCGCTCCAAATTGCACATCAATTAACAAAGCACCTTATCAAGTATTGATGCAGCCATTTAACAGGTAATGCGAGTGCAATGAGTCGCTGAATTAGACAGAAGCAATAAAAAGGTGACAAGTGACAATTAGCCGGTTTTAATTTTTGCTTTTTTCTTTCTTTCTCAACTGCCGTCAGTGAAAAATCTTTTTTTGGGCTGCGCAACAATTTTACACTAAATTTAATGATGTTTAATTTTGAAAACTGTAATTAAAGCGAACGGCAATGAATCGACGAGTAATCAATAATCAGTTTCGTGAGTCGTACTCGCAAGTCAGTGTGAATTTACCCGTGTCCGAACGCAACGTTTGTTCGCTTGCTCGTAGCTCTTTTACACAGCAAACGTAAAATCGGCAAATCGATGCAAAAACAACGCGAAAACGGAGCTAAATTAGGAAAAAATTATTTTCTTAGTTTGACATAAATAACGCGGCTGCTAAACAGGCTTCGAGTGAACGGTATCTGCACACTTCTCGTATTATAGAACTCATAAATTCACTTTTTCAATTAAACGCCGAATGCATGCGATTTGCTGCGATTGCCGTTTCTAAAGTCGCATTTGAAGAAAAACGCCGAAGTAAAAATGGCATTTTTAATGCGAAAACTCGCTTATTAAGTTATTAAAAAGCTTAAATCATTTTGTTGCCAACGAATGTGTTTGAACCCTTAATTTAAAAATTAGCAAATTACCACGAAACAGGCAAATAAATTACTCCACTTCGCGTCGGACTCGGTTCGGCTAATTGTTGCATCTCCATCATTCTATGCCGAGATTTAACACTGATTTCGATGCTCGCAGACGGCAATATTGCGTTGGGCAAAAAAGAAAACATCATAAACGCGGCGCACAACGTACGCTGGTAGGCAGAGTGTATCTGTTGTGTATTATTACCGTACTTGAATTTTATGAGAAAAACGAGCCTTTCATAAGCAGCAATCGACAAAAGAGTGTTCCGAAGTGCTTGAAAGCTGATGAAACGCTTCGAAAATCATTTGCTCCCGAAATTCATTGCGAAAAGCTCGTTTGCAGAAGCAGAATGCTTGAATGCGATGTGTATTCAACGCGAGTGCCGCGTTTCACTTCAAATACGTTCATAAAAATATAAAAATTTACGCGTCGAGTGTTTCGCAAAGCGCACTTCGCAAATGAAACGGCGAATTGTGCTGAATCAATGCTTTAAAAATGGTGTATTGCCACAGCTTAATGTCAGCAAATTCATTAAAACGAGAAGCGAGTGATTAAAGAAGTGCAACGAAATCAGTTTCAGTTTCAATTTTTATCTGCCTTCAATCGCAAACGTTCACTAATTATTTTGCATAGGCACAAAGCGTTTCGCAAAGCGAATTACTTTATTTTCACTTTTGCTTCATTTGTACAAATTTAAAATTTAACGAGTTTCCCGTTTCGCTTCCATATACTTAGCGCTACTTGTGTTGTGAGACGAATGAATTCGCAATGTTAATAAATGTTTCTTTTTCGCTGACAACTCGAAACGCGCTCTGAAATGCACAATTCAAGGGTGACAAGAAAAGGAAACACTCGCGAAATTATGTATTAAGCGATAAAACACGCATACTTTCGGCGTGAAACTTTTTTTGAGGTTTGACGCGCGTTGTTTGTCGCCGAAAAAGGGAACTCAAAACTACAAATGAATGGTAAAGAAAGCTTTGAATATACAAAAAGCTCTCTTTACGTCGAACAAAAAAGCAGCGCATTGTGCTATTGAAAACGAGCCTTTCTTCGTTCAAAGAAGTGAAGTTCGGCGCGACACACACGTCCGAATTGAGTAACACGCTAGAATTAGCGCAGATTTTATAATAATATTTAAGCATCGATCGCACAACGAGAAGGATGTGCCTTTGTCCTTCTATCCCGAGGTGTTAAGAACTATTACACCGTAATAGTATAACACTGCTGTGAATGAAGTGAATGGTCTTTGCGCCCTCGGGCGAAACTGTTGACGCAACATTTTCGTTCTCTCCCTCGACTTTGAATATTTTTTTTCTTCTTAAAAATCGATTTTCGCTGCTGAATTAATGCAATAGAAAAATTTTAATTACACGCCGATAAAAATTTTTTGACAAAAAGTTTTCTTCGAAGCATCGTTTTGAAGAACGGAACGGAGGAAGAGAGAGAGAGAGAGAAAAACTGTCGAGAAGCCACACGAAAAACAGGAACTGTTTGCAAACATTGCGAAAAGTTTTTGAAAAATAGCGTGAATTTTGAAACAATAAACGCGCTATTTGAGGCCAGAACGAGAGAACGATGAATGCTTTTTAGAGGAAATCTTGCAAAAAAAGCAAAGTGCGCACTGATTTTCGAGATTACAAAACTTTTTTCAAAGAAGTATTCGTACGTTTTCAATAAAAAAAGTAACTTTTCGCGGAATAGTTTCTTAAATTACTTTTTTTTCGTATTGAGTTTGTGTCGAATTCGTTTAAAAATTCAAAGAATTTGTTTTGTGAATAAAAATTATGCGCAAACAGCAAAACATTTACTTCGAGAAAGAAAGAGCGAGCAGCAGAAGAAAAAAAATTATCTGAGAAAGCAGAAGATTTTAAAATGGTCACCGAGCGATGAAAATAAACTAGTTTGTCATCGGAATTGAGCCATTGGCGAGCGAAGAGCGAGAATATACGAAAGCTCGGGTTTCGAGCGTCCGCGAAAGAGGTGCGCGATAATTTCTAAATTTACGAAGTGTTTCCGAATGCTGTTCGCTGCGAAAAAAGCTCGAACTTATCGCGGATAATTGAATTTTAATTTCAATTGGAGAAAGCGAAAACGAAACATTTGTTATTTTGAAAGGAAAGCAGAGCCAAAATAAACAGCGTTTATGGAGAAAATAGTGAAAAGAAAGTTATTATTGCAACGCGAAGTTCGCTTTAAAATATCAATATAAATGCAAATTCGACAGCGTTTTGTCGCTGTACAAATTCGTGCAACAATTGGTGCATAACAAGCGATGAATATTCGATTTAATGTAGCGCGGGTAACTCCTACACGCGTCTATACTCTAATTCGCCGAATAAATGCATAATGAGTGATGAAACCGCAATAAGGCACCTGAGAGATGCATCGCTCATCGAAACGTGCTTTGCTTTGCTTTCGCTTCAAAACTACGCTTTAAACTTAATTCTCTTCTCGAAAACCACGCAACATTAAAATCGAGGTAGTAAATTGCGGTCGAAACGACGCGACACTCTGAGTGATCGTTGCCATTTCCATCATTTACATCTTTCTCCGAAAAATTACATTTTCGTATCACAAAAACTATGCTTCTACTGCAAATTACTTGTAAGGCAATAAAATTTATTGCCTCTATTCGAATGAATATATTTATCGTTTCAAGAATGAATGCTTTCAAAAGTTGACGCTTTTATTGACTTTTTAATCGAGATGTGAAATAAATTGAACACAATTAGCAATTAACATTTGCATTAGATAAACCTTCGAGGAGGAACTCTATTTTTAATTCAAAACTTTTCCTCCTTGATTGAGATATACTTTGTTTGCTTATAAATCTACAGCTTCATTCATTTTAATTTGCTACCTCCGTCATCCGAAACTCGTTTTTCAGCGTATTTTGCTGATAAAACAGCAAATTAATATGAACGAAACTGTACACATATGTGAAACTGATTAAGCGATTGCTTATATTCGACAAAATTTTATTAAAATCATCACCTTCAGAAACTCAGCATCGCCCTGCTTTTCTGTCATCACCATATTCAATAATTTAGTAGCGCTTTTCAGACGTTTTCCACATCATGTTTGCATTTTATTTGATGTTGTATGAAAATTTAGCATAATCATTAACCTCGCTAAGCTCTAAATAATTTTTTGCTCAAAATTTTTATCACCTCATTGTGAATGAAAAATCGAATTTCTTCCAGTCTTGGGATGTGCACTCATAGCCACATTGATATGCGATCTTTTCCATTTAAAACTTGAATGTTCAATGTATAAGATAACATATTAATCTGGCCACGAGTTTTATATTGACAATTTAAATGTTTCAATAGTATTTCATTTGTTATCTTAATTGTTTGTCGATCGCCTTAAAGTATTTGATTTGTTATCAAGATTTTAACGAGAAAAAATTTTAGAGAACAGCTGATAATTCTTTAAACTTTTCAAGTCAACTTTTTAAAATATTTTTTTCACATGATTTTCATTTATTTTATCGCTCTCTTCGTTTAATTACTATTTACCAAGAAATATCAGCGTAATTACAATTAAACATAAGATTATGCGAGCATAATTTGAGATTGTCTAAAATTAATTGCAAATAATTATCAAGTGATCGATTCAAAGCTCGTGTTGTACAAATTGCAAGCACTTAATTGCAATCGTAGCTAATATTCAAAAATTTTTTCAATTTTGTGATCAATCACAGTTCTAATTGTGCAACTAAATCATTACAATTATTCAATTACTTCCGCTCAAAAATGTCTTTTTCAAAGAGTTTACCAAATCGAGAGTTTTGATTAACGATTTAATACTATCTCGGGTGAAATTAAAAACTAAATTGAAATTTGTACTACTTTGAGCATAGAAAAGTTTTTTCTTTGTGCACGAAGCATTAAACACGAAATGAAAAACTTTTTTGCTCAAATTAACTACACCAACTAACAAGGTTTGTAACACTTGTATTTAAATTAATAACTACTGTCTCACAAAGCAAAGTTCGGTTTATTTTGTTTATTTTAAAAAATTAAACTCACCTGCATTTGGCTGATGCTTTAAATTATTCATTAAAATTAAATTTATCTTAAAAAAAATTAAACTTCATTTTCAATTTTCAAATTATGTAGATGAAAAATCTATCAAGCAGCCGCTCTTATAATTTAACATTATTCAGACGTTGGTCGTTTTAAATAAAAAATGAATTAAACAATGGGTGAGCCAAATAGGAGAATTTGAGAGAATAAAATATTTCAGAGCAGATTTAGGAGCAAAAAACAAGAATTTTTTGTGCGATTGGTTTCTAACCTTTCTCATCCGCATTAAAAGTAATTTCTGTGAAAATTGTCTGAAACTGTAGCTGTAAAAAATTTTAATGACTTTAGCACCTGAGTTCAACAGCTCACGAGTGATCTTGTTGTCTTAACTACTTTCCTCATATCCTTAATAATGTGCTGTTAATTGTGAGTTTTTTTTAATTTTTTTGAAATAATAAGATGCACCTTTAGGCACACATTCGAGAATGCTTAAGTAAAAAAAGATGCAAATTAAGCAAGAAAAAAAAACGAATTAACTAAGATATGAAATTTCACATTAAAATTAACACACAAAAACAAGATAATCAAATATTTTGAATTTTCATCGGCAGCAATGAACAAAGTAACGAGCGCAAAATTGATTTTTCGTTTCAAATTAGGATAAAATTCAATGTTTCGCATCTCTTAAAAATAAGTGCGTAAAAGTTTCATTTTTCGCATTTACTCTATTGGAACAAAACTGTTTATAAATAAAAATGTCAATAAATTAAAACATCTTTCATGTACGTAAAACTCAGCGTAAAAAACGATAGAAACGTTTAATGTGGGCGGATGAAGAGTAAAGTGATTTGAAAATGATAATGAAGCGAGAAAATGTGTAAGTTGATGCATTCTAAGAAGAAGCCTTAAAATTCATCTTTGGATTAGGTGAGATGAATACAATTTTCGTTCACAAATATTTATCGAGAGCAAAACCCTTCGCAGCATTTGCAGAATTTTTATCAATTTGTGCTCTTTTCAAGAAAAAAAAAATTATTTTCTGCTTAAAAACTTACCTCAATTTGTGTAATTTTTTAAAGAAGAAATGGATGAAATTTGCTTGACTCTATTTGCCTTAAAATGTCGCAGTAAACGATAAGAGAGCAAGTTGATTTCCTAGATTTAAAGCTCTTGTAAAATAGCAGACTTTTGAAGTGCACGCAAAAATACGCTGCCACATGAATAAAATTAAAGTTTTGTGTTCTTGACAAACTTGATGAGTGCAGAACTAAAGAAAAAACAAAAAAGTTTATATTTCAAATTGAATTTGAAGAACTTTGTTTGACAAGTGATTAATTGGCGAAAGGTTGAATCGAAAGTTTGAAGAAACTGTGCAGACATCGATTGTTGTACAAGCTGGTAAAGCAGTAAACTCGGCAGTAAATAATCAAATAATGGCTCAATTCATTTGGGTTTTATCAGTAATTATTTAGTCAAACTGAGTTCATAAACAGAGCAGATTGGATCGAGTTGTTCACTTGATCTAATTTAATGCTCGTCTGCAGTGTTCGGATGCAAAGGATTGCAATTCGGTGCACTTTTCGACTACTTTTATTTGATTTTATTTACAAATAAGATTAAATTGCCTTTTGTACACATGTGTTGTTTCTGGTGTTTCTGGTTGCAGAGCAGTTCGAGGCGAGAACGAAATAAGGGGAGTAGCGAGCGAAGCATCTTCACTCAAAAACTCCGCTAGGTTAGGACGCGAGATGTTAATGAGTTCATCGAATCTGCTCTCAGTTGCAATAAATGTAATAAACGCTATTAAGATTGTTGGTTTTGTTGCATACTTTCACATCAAACGACCGCCGCCCAAAATTATGTATTCCTCACACATCGCTCACACTCAGCAAACAGAGGCTTTGGTAATTGCATCCAATGTGCAAGAATTTGTCCGCATTCGATGCTCTGATCTTTACGAATCGCGAGCATCGAGAAGCGGCCGAAAAGTGTTGCAGTGAAGAACGGCGGGTAGCAGTGTGGAAGCAAGTGCGTGAACAATGGCTAATGAGCCACACGGCGCGGGGTGTAATGTGTCTGTTACCGCATCTGTTGCAAAGATTAGCAGCTTCAATTGATTGAGCGAACAGATGATTTCCCCGCAATGAGCTTTGTACAAAGCAATTATCGACGTGAATTTTGATGAAAGCGAGTAAATTATATTTAATTTGCGGCTGAGTAAAGATTTAGCGATATAAAACTCGGTCTCGAATTTTTGTTTTCCTTCCTTTTCCCTTTATTTTCGATTATTTCGCGAATACGCAAAGCTCGAATAGGTCTTCGCGCTGGCATTGTGCTCGACTGCTTCATGTCGCCCAAAGGCAGTATTAAGAATCGCTCGGAATTACACGAACAGAATCCAGTGTAAAAAAGACGCAACACAACATCCCATTTCATCTCACAATTACAGCTTTTGTAAGCCGCTGTACACAATGTCTCAATGCATCGACAGTCACAATGCAAGCGAAGCGAGCAGCATCTCGAGCCGCATCCACTGATGCGTTCAGTACACAAAGCGATCATCTTTGCAATCTTTGTTTGTACGCCAAGCAAAGCCCATTCTAAGCCCGCCAAATCCTCGATACTTGACTTTGGATTTACGGTTTGAAATGGCCACAAGCTTTTCGTCGCTGCACGTGGCGAGCGCCCGAGTCGCAATGATGCAAGTACGCAGCGAATCCTCTCTTTCCGCAAAGCAAAGAAAAACAGCTCAGCGATCGCGAAGAGCGGCCGAGTCCGTGTGCTGCTGCACGTCGATGCGGCCTCAACGCTCGTTCCCACGACGCTTGTTATTGTTTTCTTACTGCAACATCGAAATAGTTTTTCGCCATCGCATTAACATAAGATGTGTTTGCTTTGCGCTCGAAATCGCGCTCTCGATACAGTTCGCAAGTTCGAGTGTTACTCTCGAGTTCGCCATCGAGGCAGAATGCGCTCGAGAAAACGCGATACTCGCGATGCGAGAAGCAAGCTTAATTCATTTATTCAAATGGCAGATTATAAAGTCGAGGAGCATACTTTATGAATATTTGTTAGGCTCGTGTTTTGCAGATAAAAGCATCGCTTTATTCGACTATCTGTTGAAGCAACATTTTTATAAGACAATTTTAGTTGATGCCAACTGCCAACGGCTACACATTAGCACGTAACTGCTTCCATATATAGGACTGCAGCGCAATTCTGCATCAATTCGCAATTACATGTGTGCGTTGCGAGAGGCTCGAGAAGCTATGCGCTCGCAAAGTTTTCGGTCAAATCTTTTCTGAATTTGTTTGCATTTTTCGCGCAATTATGAGAAGCAATCGAAGCGTGTGATGCGATGTGACAATGTGCAGATTCCTTACGCTTACATTATCCGTTAGTCTCGCCACGTTAGCCCAGCGCTGGCCCGAACACTTTTGTTATCGCTCCCCGTTTGCCAGTCGAACGCAGTGTATGTTCGCTCTCGACGCGAGTTGGCGAGTCTCTTCAAATAAAAGCGTGGTGTGCGTTTACAATGAACTCAAAGCTTAATGTCCTCTTTTCCGATAAAAAAAGCTCGCAGCATTTTCAATCTCGCAGGATTCTCTTTTTATGAGTCCGAGCGGCGCGAATCTGCGAACAGCAATCACGGTTTACCGTTCCCGGCTTCCGGCACGCGTGGGAACACAAATACTTATCTGTTCATTTAATTAAGGACAGTTACATGTTTCCAGCAGCGCGACTCATTACGCCGTGCGAACGCGATTGGCGCAGCTTGTGACCGGGCGAGCGGCCGCCACGAGTGGCGTCCTCAGTCCCTGTATGTTCTCTGCAAATTAGCGTTGCCGCTTCTCTGCACCGACTTTGACATCTCTTTGTGAGCATCTTTCGCTGAGAACAGTTGAGTGAATTGCGCCTCGAGCTTCTTTTTGGGACGCAATGTAATCCCGTCGGAATTGATAATTCGGCAACGATATAGCCTGCGATGTAACTCGGTGATGCTGCCGTGTGGCACGTTCGCTGTGCGCTGCTTTCACTTTTCTCTTTTCTGGTCAATTAACGAACAGTGAAAAGACATTTTTATCAACAAATTCCTAACAATAGAGTACCTGAAAGAGCCTGTAATTACTCTGCAACAGCAGATAGTCCGCCCGAGGCGCGATATCATCACATATACTTCGCTGCCACCATTACTGCGTCTCCGCGATGCGGGTCTAAGCGAGCATTGTAAGACAGCAGAAACTTGTGTCAAATAATAAGCATCCCGAGTTTGTTGCAACTTGAGTCGCCCGAAGCGCTAACAGCGAAACACACAAAGAAATGCATATTTAAAATGTAATCTACAGTTTTTGCTTATTACATTTTTGCATTCTACTTACGCTCTTCTTCGTCTTTCGCTTTTCGCTTCCATCTTCGCGCGCTCGATTCTTAGCAGCGAGCAAGCGAGTCGTGAGCCGGCGAGCAGTTGCCGAGGCGAGTTTAAAACACAATTCTTGCTTTAACACTGTTTCGCTGCTTATTGCTAAAATGTCAACGCAACTGTAATTATATTCGTAATTAGATTGGCGCACAAATGCAACTCTGCAAATTATTTATCGAAAAAGCGGTTGCGGGCGATCTTTCTTTCTCCGCGTAACTGTTTTCACACACAGCAAACTAATTAAAAAACTGGTCGATCCATTCATTCCATCTTATTTTCTCTCCATTTCCATAAATTAATACGTAATGAGTTTTAAGCGAACACCATCAATCGATACTTTCTTGCAGCTTGCTGCGAACCGAACTGTCTACCAGCAATTCTGCATTCGCGAGTCACTTCACTTCGAGTGAAACCAAGTGAAGACCAACGCTGGACGCGGCCGAGCGCCGCGAAACTGTGTCATGCATTGAATTCGTGCGAGAACGCTGATCATTGTCGTTACTCGCGATGAAAATCGTAATGAATGAGATTTTTAATCGTTTTTATGAAGTGCATTTCCCATTAAAGATCGTACCGATGTTTGACAGCATCAAGTACTTGCAAACAGGAGGGTTCATCGCTTTCGACAAGCACATTAAGCGTTCGTGTCTTCAAAAGTGTTTCAATTTAATTTCGAACGCGATGCAAATTCGGAAACGCTTCTTTAGCATTCATCCATCATTAGGAGGCATCAATAAGCGAAGGATGCAATGTCCTTTAAATAGTGTTTTTCAAGTAACGAGTCGCTTTTTATTAAGAACGCGTTAACAGCATCGCTATCGTGTCTCCGCTCGCGTCCGATCAGCGTTTGCTTTGCGGCTTTCGCTGCGAAACGGCGAAATTATTTCGCTTTTTTGTCTCGCAATTAACTGAGCGATGGAAAAGGTGTGCGATAATTAAAAGCGGTGAATAAAAGTGTGCGATTGTCGTAATTGGATGCGAAGTGTGAATAAGAGTGTAAACATAGGAGATGCGTGCATCTATAAATTGGCAACAATGCCGACAGCAAGTAGCTTTGCATATTGCAAACGTTCGCTTTCTTCGCTCGTCGTCTTCTTTTCGAGCGCGCAGCGAACGCAATTCGCGTATTGAAAGTGTGCATTCATCGCCGGAATGGCGTTTGATACGAATTTTCGAACAAAGCGAAATTGTTTTAATAGAAGCCTCTTGGTTATAATCTCAATCGAATAGTTTCGCGACTCGCAAAAAATTATTTAAAATATCGAAAAAACATTTTTTCGCAAACAAATAGAGAATTTGAATACTGGAGGCGATGCGTTGCGAACTTTTTCCATTCTAATTTTAATGTTTGAGCGAAAATAGCAAGAAACTTATCTTGTAAAATGTATTCTCTTCGCAGCCTGCTTGCGGTTATAATTTGCACTTGTTTTCATGCAACGGCCGTTATACTCTATTATCAAAATTTGTTTCTCTCGCTTTACATTCGCTGCTCTAGGATATTGCCGCTATGCCAGCGTGCCGCACTGTTCAGCGAGCAGCAACTCGGCACACTGAGCCTTCGCATCCGACCGTCGACGGCGCATCGCGCACCGGTGTCGCGCGCCATAATTAGCGATGCGAGCGCAATTACCAAAATGTTAAGCAGAGATGCTGAGGACGGCGAAGACGACCGCCTCCTTGGCTCGCAGGAACCAATCTCTTTGTAAATGGTGACACGATCGATCCGAACTGCATCTGCAAGTAGATGCAACGCTCGCTATCCGCGGACATTGAGCTACAGTGATTGTCTAGCGAAGCGGTCCCGCGAAGTTCCGCGCTCACAAGTCGACGAGGAAACCGGTGAATTTAGGTGTGCAGCGAGCTGCAAGCACGCCGGTAATTGCCACACCTCTCTCTGCATTGAAGTGATGCTCGCGAGTGATGCACGGGAGGCGTTGCGGGATGAGCGACGAGGAGAGATGCATCCAAGTCGTTGTTTTGCAAATTAATTATTGAAAAGCGAGTGTTGATTACGAGTAGACAAACAATCGCTTCGTACTCTCGCATAAATAAAAGAGAGCAGAAACAGTAACAAGTGCAGCGACAGACTCAACAGAGCACTCTGATCTTCATCCGAGAGGTCCTCCCTCCGGATAAATAGGGGCGTTTCGATGCGTCGATGGTTGATCCTCGCTTGATCCTACTGTTTTTACTCTTGTATATATCCCTATTTGATAAGGAACTTTATGTGCCCAAGTTTAAGGCCGCAGGGTGAAGAAGAAGAGATATACCGCTACACATCATCCTTTTTCTCTCTCTTTCTCCGAGAGGAAAGTTAAGTGAAAGAATATTTGTGATTTCGCTGTTTGCATGTTGTGCCCGTTAGTCTGCGACTGAATATATCTTCGGGAAATCAAGGCATCATCCTTTGGACTCGTTTCTAGTGTTCGCTCGAATAGGACACGAAGGAATGTCATTCTTGGCCCTCGATTCCTGTTCCTGGCAGGTACGAATTCGTAATCCATTGCGTATTTTTAACAGCGATTCCGTGTGCGAACTCATAATGCGTTTTTATTTATATCGTGTGTGTGTGTGTGTGTGTGTTTAACTGTATTTAAGTATGACCCAAAGGTGTAAAAACCTCCCTTCACGTTTCCCCTTTTCTCGAGAGTTTTCATTGAAAACGAATTCAAAGATGAGCCGCATCTTGGCTCAAGGCTGGCCCACCATTTTTATATTCAACTACCGAAGTCGGACTCCCACTGCCCTTAGGGTCAGCGCTAAAGTTACAGCAGCGATGGTGTTTATATTACAACTCTTCTTTATTCTGCTTTTGTTACGCCTATCATTAGCCAAAAGGGATTCTAGATTTACGCCGAGCGCTGGGATTCTCTTCATTCTTTAACTGTCATCAACTCGATTAACGTTTAAAAAGCGAGAATGAGTCGAAAACGTTCGCTGCTCTGCTCAATCAATTGGTGTGCATCTCTTTTTGTTTCGCTCGCCATGGTCACTACTCTGTCCGAGTTTTGCCCTCAGAAGTGTCGACTTCGCTGCAAAGCACAGGTACATTCGGACTCGGTTCACTTCACTGTGTGCTCGTCTTGTGTGCTCAGTGTGTGAACGCAGTTTTCTGTTCAGTGCGGCAGTAGAATATTGAGCGGCAGCTGTAAAGGACATATGTAGGACTCCGAGGATTATCCGAGTGCTCCATAACAGCCGCGATGTCGAGTGCTGCTTGTATTAGCGTTTTTTACGGTAAATCCTAATCCCACTCAATAGACGCTCGATGCAAATAGCTGAAAAAGGACAGCTTCATTCTGCGCGCGGCGCAGAAAGGGCGATAGCACGGAATAATTATGTCCGTTTTAAATTAAAGCTTTTGATGAGCGCCATCGCTGCGAAACGCTATTCACAATTGTGCGAAACACTTCCCAAAGGCGATTCGGGATCGCTTCTCGATTATAGGTTCGGTATCTGTGGTTGACGTCTCAATAAATTGATAAATCACTTTGTCCCATAGGCCTGTGTGCGAGCAGAGAAATTGCAGCACACGCACATACAGCGAATTGCAGGAATAAATGTAATTTGTCAAAGCGCCTTCAGTATCATTTTCGATTCTTTTACTTTCGCGTCAAAATTCACTGAAATTGCAATGAATAGTTACACTGTCCCTCGAGTGTCTTCGCTCAAAATGAATATTGCGTTTAATATAATTGACTAAACGTCATAACTAATGTGTCGTGGGATAGATGCTGTGCATGAAGAGGTGCATCGCTGCTGCTGAGCGCGAATAAAATCCATCGGCGAGCGGTTTTACTCGCTGCTGCTGCAGCACAATTAGCATCGCAAGTTTCCTGCATCGCGCGATTGTGCAACTGAAAGCAGACCAGTTCTTCAAAGGCGCAGAAATAAATGGTTGATCGAAACCGAGCAGATTGTGAAACTGGATCAAACTGATTGGATTATATTTCCATAAGAAATGCACTTCTCGATCGCGACTTGTATTTGCACAGCGAATTACGTTCGGGTAGAGTCCAGAGGGTTTTGCAAGCAAATTGCGCTTTTGTCTCGAACACACTGAGCTTCGGTAATTTGCACACTCGTGTCTCGATTACGGCAGCCGACATACGCCGCTCGTGTGTTTGCAGCGCGATGCGAGCATCGGTAGCAGCGATCGCTGCACACTCTCCCCGCATCCCCATCCATATTCAGCGAGTTCCGGCACTCTCTCCTGGGATATTCGCTATTGAATTGAGTTGTTCATCAAAGCTCTCGCTGCAATCGCACTGCTTTCGAAGCTTTTTCACCTCTCGCATTTGCGGCGCACAAATGTGTTGCTTGTGGTTAATGAGACATCGTTTAAAAGCCTCACTCGTGTCAACGCATAAATAGTGGGCAAAGAGCATAAAAAGTGTGCCCTACACTTGCATTATGTGTTTGTGCCTCCCGAAGGAGCGATGGATACGCTCGCAGCTAATAGAGCGCGTAATGCGGACTCTCGCGGACCGCTGCTCGGCAGCGCACTGCGATTATTGTTATAGGAATTTTATAGAGTGCGCTGAAAGGATGCATTCAATTTGTGAACAGCGAGAAGCAAATAAATTATAGTTTAGGTGTCAATTGAGGAGCGCGTATAGCGCTGAAAAGCAGAGCAGCAACGCACAAACAGCAACTCAATCATGCTTCATGCGTGAGTTCTCTTGTCGAACGCATGTAAAAGCGAAGAATATAAATCATTCCGCATCCAGATCGCGAAAACAATCGCTCCTATACGCCGAAGCTGAGCGCAAACACAAATGAGACATCAATACTTATCAATCATTATTACTGACCGTCGAGCGGACAGATTACGGGGGGTTCGAGTGTCGACACGCCGCCGAACGCGAGTACCTACCACATGCGACCGCAGTGCGAGTATCGAGTGCGCGACGTGTACGCAACAGTGACAAAGAGTTGCACAATGGCACTTGCATTTGGAGCTGAATTTGTGTTCACAATTTGAATATAAGTCTCTTTCCTATTTTCATTTCTCTTTTCCTATTTTAACTTTGAGTTTAGATTTGCAGCAAAAGAAAATCGATATTTTGAAGCGAGTGGAAAATCTCGCCCGCCGGGCATTCGCTCGAGCTTCCTTTCTCTCTGCAAAAGTTAAAGCATAAACTTGGTTCCAAGTCACATCAGCAATGTTCCTCGTTGCTTTTATTATTGAAGAGACGAGAAGCACGTCGCTGTCTGCAGCCATCGCGCAAAACTTCGTCTTTTGTGAGCGAGCAAATTACGTCGCTTTCCAACTGCTTCGCATTAATTGTGCATCGATTACGCGCGATCCGCGCGTCCGAATCACACCTCTTCGTGTCGCCA
This sequence comes from Dinothrombium tinctorium, assembly GCA_003675995.1. Lineage (NCBI taxonomy): Eukaryota > Metazoa > Arthropoda > Arachnida > Trombidiformes > Trombidiidae > Dinothrombium > Dinothrombium tinctorium. The sequence continues at coordinate 79,100 of NCKU01000015.1, read as the reverse complement.
CTCGCTCGCTGCGAATGGCACTCATTCGCGTTACCAACTTGACGAGTTGATGCCGCAGTTTCGCCGCAGTGGACGGTGCTCGGTGCACGCTGAAAGCAGAAGCTCAGCGCTGAAGAAATCTGGCGAGGGAGCGCAAGAGCCGCGATAGAGCGGTAATAGCATGCTTGCGTGATGTTCTACAATCTATCGTTATAATAATTTTGTATGAAGAAGCAGCGAAAACGCCGCTTTTGCAGTTCACTGCGAAATGAAGAGCCGCAAAAAAGTGCATTCTTATATGCCTAACGAAGGAATGTACAAAGGAGAGTTGGTGACGACCTTCTCTGCATTTTAATGAAGGGACAAACATAGCAGCGAAAGTGCGGCTCTCTTCTCTTGTGCGTTCGCTCGCTCTGCTCTCCGCTCTCCCTCACCGCGCACCGTCTACCTCATTCGAGGATCGTCTTGTATCTGCCGCGCTTCGAAACGCTCGCATGATTGATTTGCGAGCCATTTCAAAGGATGAGACTGTGTTTAACATACCTTCGCGAAGCAGTGCTCGCCGTTGCCTTCGCTGCGCGATTGTTTCGGCAAATGCAGCAGCAAGAAGTGAGGCGACATGCGAATCGGATGCGAATGTGAGCTGCAGCGAGCGATCTGCTCGAAAGTGAAACTGAAGTGCGTTGCAAATAGCGTTAAACAACAGCTAGATTGGAATATTAAAAAGCTCGATCGAGAAGTGAAACTCGCGATATGTGTTGTTAAAGGAAAATGAGATGAAAATTTATGAAATTAAGTTAAGCGTGTAATTGAATACTCAATACGCTTGAAGAGTCTAATTTAATTTGTTCATCACTTGCTTGTTCTTGCTTAATGCAGAAACACAATACTTTTGATAAGGATGTGTCTATTTTTCGTTAATCGAGTATTGATTTTCAGTTTGTAGCTACCGTTTTCAGCTTGCCATACAATCACCCGTACAATGCCATTTTATCGACGCGCACTAACACTCGCTCGAATCGCTAGAACCAAATCGTTTCTGCGCTCATTCTAACCGTTTTTGCATTCACTACGTGACGATCATTCGCTCAGCCGAACTTTCTGCTCGCTTCCTCTCGGCGTTTTTGCTGCTTCGCTGCCAATTAAGCATCGCCGGAACGCAATTTGTGCGACACGACTGAGCTGGGCCAATCTTGGCATCAAATGCTTCCGAAGCACGGCGCGATCGCTCACACTGCGATGCTTGTTTACGTCCAGTTCGGTTCGGGCTTGCTGCGCGAACTGAGCGAGCTGAGCGTTACTCTGAGCTTGTATAATCACGGTGCGTTATTAATGACTCAAATTCGCAATTATTTGCTCGGCGAAAGAGAACGCAAGTACAATCGTGTTTCGAAGCTGTCAAGCATTTATTCAATTAATATTTTCTAATTTTCGAGAAAAATGAATGCGCGTTTTCTTTTCGACTACGCCGTTGTGTCGAGCACTTTTCGCAGAAGTGATAAAAAGCTTCTCCAAGCTCGGCATAGCTTCAGCATTGTGCAACGCGAAAGAAACTGTCGATGAATATGCAAGACGATTCGAGTGGCAATTAGGTTTATGTGGCTGGTAATGGGATGAACACATCTGCTGGTTTTGACTCACTCCTCATCTAAATGCATTTTGTATACGATTTGAGAGCGAGTCGAGCAGTGATAAAGATGCTTTGCACTAACAGTTGATATTAGCTCCTGGTCTTCCCTTCGCAAAATCGTTTTTTGGCCGGAAATTTAGTCTTTGGCGACACTCACTCACTGTGATAAATACTGTAACGTTTATCTTTTTGCAGCGAAAGACGATTTTGTGATAGAAGCGCGCAGCTCTTCTTTATGAACGATCGCGTTGCACTGAGATGTGTTCAATACGATTTACGAATGAAAATATCTGCTGTTTGTGAACAACATCGGAATGCGGCGTTATGATGACAGGCACAATGCAATGGCTCGGTGCTTCAACGAAACGATCGCTTTCGCGGCTCACTGCGACCGGCGATCAATAGCGAGTACTCGCTGTCATTGTAAACGCCACTTCAGTGCAGCTTCATTTTCTTTTCATCCACATTTTAATAGAAGCAATAATTTCTTTCTCAACGGTATTACGTTTTGTGCTCTCCGTTCGCCGTGAAACGCTCGATGCGAGCAGCACTCTGCTGCACTATTGCGATGATCCTCGCTCATTCCCAGCCCTCAGCCATTCTCCTCTCGTTGAACACAGCTATAGAGATAATTTCGCTTAATCAATGTCTTAAACGCTTTGATCACATGTGTTTCCAGTTTAATGGTTGAAGTGATTCTACTTTGCTTCACTCGACCTCAGCTTATTGAATCTCTATAAACAATCGGCGTTTGCAAACTCTTTAAAACTTTTTATAAATTAGCGACTCGAGAAAAGCAAACTATATCAGGTTGTTTGCAGCAGGCTCCTCCTCGCAAGGATTCATCGGACTGAGGGCAGACCCTGTTTGGGTGTCATCATCACTTATCCGTAAGCCAAGAACAGAAAGAAGAGACCTTCTTCAGCTTGTCTTTTTCACATCTCGCGACTTTTGCATCGCAAGATCCTCTTTCGCAGAGTTCGAATCCGCTCCTCAATTGTAGCAAATATGAGCACGTCTAATGTAAAAAGCTAACCTCTGCAGCGAGGATCGCATTCGCATTCATCTTTATTTTGATCTTCGACCAAATTTTTGTTTTGTTCTTGGCATCGATTTTAATTGCTGCGATCGAATTCTGTCGACGTGTCTTTCACTGTGATATCTGCATCCTCGTGTGATCCTGTGAACAAATTCCTTTTCTTCATGTGCCTTACGCCACTGTGCGAAAGTGTGAACACAGCAATTGGAGATACTTGTCCCACGTGCTGCAAATGATACGCACCGAGTTGCGGGATTCACCGACTGGGGTATGTGCCAAAAGCGCTCGATTCTATTGTGAATCCAATCTCTTCTCTTTCTGCCTTTCTTTTCTGCCACAATATTTCCTGCTGAAGCACAAACCTTTTTTGGGAACTGAGACTCGTTCCGATAAGGATAAATGCATACCGCGCCCATCACTCTTCGACTTCAGTGAAACCTTCTTATTTGAGCAAAATGCTCATTTCACCAGAAACTGAATTACTCACAAACCCAATTCGCTCTTCACTTGTTTTCTCTTCTTCTTTTTTCAAACTCGAGCTTTGATAAAAACATTTGAAAGAATCATTTTTCATGTGACACTTGTTCACTTCGACCACTTGTTCACTTCGGTCGCCGGTCGCTTATTTCGCAACACGGAACAACGCAACGCACGCAATCGGCTTCGCGAAAATTCGCTTTACGATTCGTTGTTGAACAAAAATGATAAATCAGCGAACAGACACATTGCCTAGTGAAATACGATACGGCAGCGAAGCATTTGATAAATGCTTATCGATGCTTGAGATGTTGATGAGGAAACCAGAGGCGAGAAGTCGCCGAGTTTAAAGTCACTTCGCTTCGCGCAGCTTTTGTTTTTAGCGATTTGCGAGAACACTCTTATGTCCGAAAGCCGATGATCGGCTCAACATATTTTGCTTTCATCGCTAATATTGAAATGAGTGCGATCATCGAGATGGCGATTTCAAATGGAAGCGATGCTGCTGGATTAGAACGGAAAGCACGCGAAAAGCGAGTTGCAATGTCAGACATTGAGTGATTTGTTCGATGAATGCGCTTAAAGGCAATGTTATTATCATATGATCGCTCTTCGTTTATTTCATATCGAGAAACATCGAATTTGAAAATAGTTATTAGCGCAGAGTTCGCGAAACGAATGCTCGAACGCGAGTTCGATGCGATCGCCCGCGCCGCAATTGATTCGCCCATTAAATTGGTCACTTTTGAACACAATTAATTCACTCGCGTTCGCGTTGCGAAAGCAGAGGTTCACGTCTTTAATTATGTGTACGCCATGAATTACGAGCTCACAATGCGTTTCGACGCGCTTTTTACGCGATTCGTGGTCTGCGGCATTGTCTACGGTGATTGTGTTGCGTTAAATACTTTTTTTCAAACAACAGTTTGCAAAACAAAAGAGTGTTAATTTAAATAAAAATGAATTGTAGATTAGATGAGAGTAGAGGAAAAGAAGAGAGCCCGTGAGCTACGATTGAAATTTTACATGCATTCGCAGACAAAAAAGTTATTATTTTGCGCGTTTACTTTCATCAAAACGTTTTGTGCAACTTTTAATTACGTTTAATAAACTCGTAAAAATAAAAATTTGCTTTACAAAAATCAATGTAAACAACGTGTAAAGCAGGCGATCGCTGCTGCTCGCATTCAACCATTTGAGATATTCTCATTTTCGGCGATGAACGCGAGACCGGTGCGAGTGGAGGGGAGCCGAACCGGTGATGAGCGTTGCATCGTGCCCGACTAATGTGCCCAAACGTTTAGATAATATTTTTTTTTATTATGCATGTGAGCAGCAAATTATTGGAACCCGTGGGGCCTGGCAAGTCGATAAGCACCATTTCTTTGTACTCGTCTTCTATTGCGCACTGCTCATATCTGTGTTCTTAATGACAGCGAACACATTTTGCCCGATCGCGGCTATTGTTCGCATTGATCGATTCGCTTGCGGTTGCAAATCAAGTGAACGGTTGCATTCTACCGAAGACGAGCTCCGCGCAATGATTTGCATGCGATTTGCACGTGCTAACAATCGAGGTGCGAGAAACGCGAGTGCGGAGTGACCGACGCGAACGAGACCGGATCGAGCAATTCTGCGAAAGAGGGGCGAGTGATCGACAATTTCGGGCAAATTCGATGAAAAGAAATATAGATTCTTGAACTCGCATTCTTCGAGTGAATTACAATTACTTCGAAGGAATATCATTATTGGTAACGAAAGAACTGGAAATGATGGCAGCTAAGGCTGGGCAATGAGCAATAATATATAGCAGGACAGTTTTGCTGCACTAATTTAAGTTCATCGAAGTTGTAAGGTTTATACACATAATTGCGACATGCAGTTGCATACATAACGAAGTTGAAATTGTAGGGAACAGCATACTTAAGGCAATTTCGTCTCCCCTTTGCCATCTCCAAATAGATGAGGAATTAGCCATTATTTCGAGCGAAGAGAAGCATTTAGAGCCAGCCAAGCCATCTATTACTGCTGGCCAGTGAAGGGCGCACTCTTCACCACTCGGCCTCCGACACCGAGCAGCCATTGCTGCGCTGCAAATTTGTCAGTGTTCATTGGCTCCGCGAACCACTCGCATGCATCATTAATTAATGATCGATTCGCGTTCATTAAATTTGGTGACACGGGATGCGAGTGGCCGAATTACGCCACTTTCCTCTGAAACCTTTAATGGAATTCGCTGCCATTAATTGGCTTAATTACAGTGTGCTCATAAAAGGAAGCGAAAGAATGCCTCACTCAATCTCACTCTATTCGACCACTGAACTGATTCGATCCTCTTTCAATCCACTTTTCAGTCCTTGTTTTCGATTGAAACAAAACAAAAAGCGAACGGCGAAATGCCCCAAATCAGCCGCCACACGACACTTCCGCGCAATTTAAATCGGCAGTCGCAATGTTAGATTTTGAATCATTCGCTGCTTGAATTTAATTTAACATAAGCTCCCAAATGCGAGTGCGAAATCGAGAGAACAGCGGTCACTGTGTCTGAGTGTTTGCCAGCCTTGTTTGCTTACTCTATGTTCAATTGGAATGCTAGGAATTTCAATTGATGTCGAATGAAGAGAATGTCAAACAACGCGCATCGAGCAGAACGCAATTACCTGTGCACTCGCAATTACCATCGATTGACTGTTGTCTATCCCCTGATTCGGACAGTAATTAGTTGTAAAAAGATGAAATTCGGAAAGAAGCGAACGCGAGCAGCGAACGAGTGCTGAGTGATGTCGGCGAAATGACAAAGTGCGATTGCAATTAATTGTTGGTGAGTGGCGATGTGACGAGCATTATTCGGTCGTAAAGCAATTGCATATCCATTATCCATTAGTGAATAGCCCTTTTGATGTTTATCGAGCCAATTTCGAGTTTTGTGTGCAACAGCCGTCGATTGGCATCGATTGCCATTAGCGTTACCTTGAAAAGGAGGACAATTTACCTGTTGTCTCCGAGATGCAGCGAATGCTGACCATTTTATGGCAGTCAGAAATGTTACTTCAATAACCTGTTGTAAATCAGAGCCTGTCGAGAGCGTTCTGACAAAAGCAACTTGTTTATCGGCCGATCGCTGCCTGCCAACAATTCACTTCTCGGAAACAACTGCGGCCACATCAAGGATAAACTGTCCGCGTTCCGAACGGCAACCACAATCCGCTCAATGCGGTCGCATCGCACCTGTTGCTCACCTCTCGCACATTCCTTCAATGTGAAGGTTATAGACGAATGGTGAAACGAATGACCGGTGGACGCAGTGGCAAATGAAGTTTGCGGTGCGCGGCGGCTAGCGGCACAATGCGTGACCGCGAACCGCGTGAATGAGTTTTTTATTACGATGCTTATGAAACGATTGAAGTGCGGCTGTGAGAGAGCGACCATCGCGACGATCGCCCGAAGGATTCGCTCGCCTCGGGCCCGAGTGGCGTTCGTGCGATCGCCGTACGTGCAGCAAAGATGGAGTGAACCTTGAGACAGACGCAGCGATTGAGTGCAGAGCGAGCGCAGGAGGAGCGACGCGGTCGCGGATATCGGACCGTGCGGGCAGAAGCGAGACGGCGGGGAGGGCCGACGGCATGACAACCTGTTGCCGAGTGCGCAGATTGCCTGAGGGCATCTGGTTGTACAGGTATTTCGTGTTGGGGCCCGAGGGGGCAACAGGTAAGAGTGGCCATTCAGGTTGCTGAGTGAACAAAAGAAACGGGACTGTTTCGATGCCTGCATTCGATGCACCATTCAAGCAAATCGTCATTTAGCTCAAAGCTATCTGCTTGTTTGCACCCGAAGGCTGCCAACGTGCTCGTGAGTGCCTCGATCGGGCCTCAGTCCCTCACGTGTCCCGCGCGACCGCCGCGCGTTAAGTTCTCGTGCCAAACATGTCTCAGCCACTCGAAGGACAGACCGAATCCGCGGCTGCGGTCAGCCGCGGAGTGAAGCGCAAAATATCGCTTGACGACGACAATGTGGGCAGTGGCAACGGAGCGCAATTGTCCCCTGACGAACACAAGACCGATTTGCACTCGTCGTTCGCGCTGCTCGAAACTTCCAATGAGGTGGGTGAGAGTGAGTTCAGGTGCTGGTCTCATGCGAAATCAGCTGCCATGGGCCGCGAGCTGTGTGTCGAACGGCTCCGCGCTTCGGGAGGCGAGTTAATTGCAGCAATGGACGAGACAAGGACGGGTCCGGTTTGCAGGCTGCGATTGCATGCTCTCGCTTCGGTTCACTCGAGTTTAAGCGAACGCTTCACGCGACCTATGCGTGGTTGCAGCTGTCCGCGGGTCGCGAATGCGAATGACTGCAGCGAGCAATGCTCGCCGAAAAGGTCTGCAACGTGCTCTCGGGCTGTGTGTCGAAAGGGTGTGCGCCCGCAGACGATCGTCCTTGCCCGTGGGCTCGGAAGGATGCTGCTGGCCGCAGCGAGTTGGGCATACTTCGCGAGTTGCACGCAGCCTGCGGCTCAGTGTTGTATGAATCTTTTTCCTTATTCCCGCTAACTGATGCTCGTTGCTTCTCACCATGATGTTCGATCTGAGTGCAGGCCCGAGGCGGCCGTCGATGCGCGCTGTTCCGCTCGAGTCTGACGCATTTGTTTCCATTGCAGGACCGCCGCGACCTGGTCAGTCACTCGACTGGCAGTTTGGGCCCAATCACCAGTATTAGCGGAACTGTAGGCACACCGACGTTCAGCTCAGCGCCAAGATTAACGCACACACCGACATCAGCGGACTTTCAGCCTCCCTACTTCCCACCGCCATACAATTTGCCTCAACAGCAAATCGACTTTCATCACGCTCATGCAGTGAACGCAGCGGCCGCCGCTGCCGCCGATCCGTACACTCATTTGAACAGTTTAGCAGCACCTCAACAATATCATCAGCTTCATCCAGCGGCAGCTCAGGCCGCACGAGGCGCCCACAATGTCTTATCAGGCGGAAGACGTGAGGACGACACTCTTCATCTTCAAACTCATATGCATGCCACCGGACTGCCGACCACCGCATATAGCGACGCCGCAAGTGTGTCCGTTGCGGCCACTGTGTCTGCTGCTCGTCGAGGCACAGAAATGGCTTACGCCAGTGTTCGTCGGCCGGACGTGTTGATGCACGGCGGTCACCACACACTCAGTGAACAAGATTTGCTCAATCTGCACAACGCTGGTGCACTGCAGTCGCTTGAAGATGGACAGGTTAGTTCGCTGCCTGCGTTTTGCCATTCGACTCACTTAGTGATGCGCTCGAATTCATTTCTTGTCTAATTTGTAAAAGTGTCAAATGTGCTACGCTCGCCGCGCTTATTACTTTCTTGACCACTTCAACTTCCCTTGCGATGGACATCGCGATCAGGAGGTCCATCAATTTTTCATCCAGAAATTGCAAAAGCATTTCTGGTCGCATTCAATTGAAATTGTTACGAATCTGGTGTTCTGAAAATGGAAGCAATGCTTATGTGCTTATTTAACGAAAAGTGCACTCATTCGTGCGACACACTCGCAACTCATTCTAAAATGTAATTTCGCTTATTTTTGGGAGAAATTCGGTTTTATTTCACTTCGCGATGTGTTTTCGACTGGAATAAATGCGAACATTTCACGAATCGTTAAGGGTCGTTTACTCTTTGCTTTGCCTACTCAAAGCAAACTTAACAAACTTATGCTACTGTTTCGCAAAAAAATCCCAAATTTTCAATTTCATGTATTTTCAAATCTGTTTTTCTCGAAAATTCACTTCTTTGCCCATCTGCATGATCCCGATGATTTCACCCCACGAATCTCAGTCAGGCGCTCGACAGTGTCGCTTGAGATCAGCTCAGAGCTCACTTTCTCTTTCTGATCACACTCTCTCGTAAACCGCTGCAACTGTGCTCACTCCCTGTTTGATCGATGGCAAACTAAACGTGATCTTATGTGTTTCAAGTGAAAGTTTAAAACATTGTTTGTTTTCGTTTGATAGAAGATCAGACATCCCACAATTACAGTACCCTTTAGGCTTAATTGATAATTGAAGCTGCGCATAATGAAAGTAGCCATTGTTTGGTTAACTACGGTAATGCTCACTTTTCGCAAACAAAGCTTTTCGTATCAGGTTCTTGCGATCAAAGCTCGTTCGTTGTTTAATCGCTGCGAAAAGTTGCGAAGCGAAACGATGGTCTCTGTTATCAGTGCAAGAAAGTGTAGGACAATGCAGTGAAGAGAGCGAAAGTGGCTTGCGAATGACCCGTCGACACGGGAGCGATGCTAATTGGCAAGACACGGTGCGGAATTGACGATGCATTTAACAAAAGCAAACAACGCAGCGCGGCGACGAGAGTGGATGAGGTCGAAATTTTCGCGCTCAAGTTACCGAATCGGTGTGCGATTAACTTTTCGCGAGCGCACTGCGATGCACACACGGAAGAGTGATGTATCTCTTGCTTAAGCGAACAACGATAATTTGCCAGTTTAGTCGTCATTTAATTTCTCGGTCCGCAAAAAGTACTTTCTATGCCTCGCCAATCAAGCGCAAACCTAAAACTATATTTCGCTCAACATATTCTTGTGCAGAATTTAAACGAACTTTTATCCGAGTCGGGAGTTAACGAGTGGAGCGAAATGAGCGCAGCTTCTCTTTGCTTCGAGAGTGTTGTTCTGATCGAGAGTCGAGTGTTGATTACGATTATACGCTCGTTTTCGAGATCGGAGAGCACTTTACTCTCGACATCATGCATTGAACCATTCCGCAGATTTGTTCCTCTCAATTCTGCTTGCTTATGTGTACGCAAAGCTCGTTATTATTATCAGGTATTCGCAGCGTATAACAAGCGAGAATCGAATGCACGCATCACGTTATTGCACATTGTGCGAGGAATTTCGCACATTTCACATTGTCGATCGCGCAAAGCAGGCTGTTTGTTGGCTGGGCTGAGCGTGCTGCAGTGCTGCAACTGGCTGGAATTGGCGAAGACGGATTGTGTGGTCGCTGTGATCTGTGATCGTGTAGATTTAATTTGTTGGCAAACTTTGCCGTAATCACAGATTGCAGGAAATCATGCATCGCGAAAGCAAAACCTGTTAGATTGATGGTGGATGCTTTGCAGATCCGAAGTAGTATTATGTTATGGCAATGGTGTTCGCTGCAAAATGCGTTCTAAACGCTTTCCGAGAAAACGCTCCTCCATTGAGGCTTGTAATTAATGGAACTTTTGCCGAAAAAAGGTGAAAAGAACCATCTATCCTTTGTGAGCTTCGAAAACTCTTTGAAATATTGTGCACTCATTTGCAGACAGTCTCTTCTGCTTTTGTCAGTTCGCTCCTCTTCTTTTCTTCTTCCATTACTTCGCCAATCTTCAAAGGCGAAACCATTTCGTTCATTAGACATGCTTATCATACGAAAGCGATTGCAGCCCGAGTTAGCTGCAAATGAAGAGGATTAAGTTCTGTTTGGCCTAATTTGGCGAGTAAAAAAAGCAATAAGTGACCCGGTCACCGGGAGCCGGTCATTGAGACCCGGTCAATGGCTTTTGTTCGCTATCTAAAAATAACGCAAAGTATCGAAACTGTGCTTGACTTATTGGTCGCGATCGTCTGCTCTCGCCGCTGCACGCGGTGGCCTCGATTGCGAATCGAACTGAAAAGCGAATCTGGCTGCTCGCATCGCTCCTCGTCTGCCGCAGCGTTGAGGGCGGGAGAGACGTACGTGTGCTAATTGTGTGTTTAGAAGCTGGGCTCAATCACTCGATTGATGGAGCGCCATTTGAGCGCAGAAAATTATTGCCTGTCAATGGAGAGTTTCGCGAAAGAGCATTGCGAATGCTTTTCTTTATTTCGTTCGCCAAACTTTTCGCCGTTGCTTCGCGAAAGTATTCAACGCAGGCAAGTGTGCACAGTGTGGCGGACGGCGCTTGTTTACTGGCCTTGTGTTCAATATTTTGCGGCGAACACTAAATATTAATGACGTTGTCGCTAATTTCAATTAAAATGTAATCATTTGCAACCTGATTGCGAGAAGCAAATTTATTGCCGCATTCAAATAGTGAAAAAGCGTTCGCATTGCATTTCAGGCGAACAAACCGCACAGTTCACCTCTTTTCGCGAACTTGTCAGTTTCAATGCGATGTTACATTTTCAAAATGCTACTTTTTTCAATTAAACGCAACTGTATTTTAACGGTTCGCTCGCCGCGTAACGCTGATCAAAGCGAATGCATCGACACCAGCCAAGCAGGCAACTAGAATCGCCTGTTTTTCTCCTCTCCAAATCACTCCTTTGCGAACCGAATTTGTTTTCTTCGTTCGCTAAACCGCACTTGTATTTCGTGTATGTGTTGTTGTGCACCTTTTCAACCCTTTTTCAATCAGTCCATTGCCGCACAATACACGAATGTGGTAAATAGCAAATAGTTTCGAACGGCGCTGCAATGCGATGGCGAACAAAGAGCAGAGAGGCAGAGGAGAAGCGGAGAGCTGGTTTAGTGTGATTCAAAAAAGGATTAGAGATTGCATTGAAATGACGACAAACACACATCCTTTACTCATTTACTTTTCAATGTGAATAATGCAATTAATGAAAGCGCGTCGAAATCGAGTCGCGCACACAATTTTACTGCCTGTAATTGCAAGTTGCGCTGTAATTTATGAGCCTGTTTAGTTTTCAAAATCATTGCCTTTTAAAGAAAAGAGAAGCGAAAGAAAAGTTAAAGTAACAATTATTTCTCGTTTATGTAAATTTCGTGTTCTCTCACTCATTGTTTCGCTCAATCGCCGCTGAACTCAGCGTTCACCGAATTCGCGAAGCCGATGCCATTGATTTTGCTCCGGCCACAGCATTAACGTTATGACCGCAATTACGACTTGAAGCGAACGAAGCTGAACGCTCAGAGTCGTGATGTCTAAATATCGCTTTTAAACTGAATTGCAAAACATTTACGACACATTCGGCTTTTTATTACGTGTTTACCCGTAAAAACAATGCGACGAACACGTTCGATGCCGAACTCCTCCAGCCGAATTACATGGCGATTCGTAATATATTATTTTGCGATTTGCAATCAAAACTCGCTTTCTGTCTGCATTTCCAATCGTAATGAGCGAGAGAGCTGCAATCGTGACTTCTTCCTTAAAAATAATATCGTTTTTACTGCTCAAATAAGCTCACTTTGGAGCAAAATTCTAATGATTTTGAGAATTCAGTGAAGATAGATGAAAATAATGTATTCGCTCGATCACAATTTACTTGCACTTGATTTCTGAAGCGTCCGCTTATTCTAAAGCGAGCGAAAGCAAAACTGAAAGCAGAGAAAGTGGCGAGCCTTTAACGATAACCTAGAAAGCGACCGTACAAAACGAGAAAACAATGTGGAGAAGTGTTTCGCTCTCTTTTTGTGTGTGTGCGTTCTTATACTTGAACTCGCTGTTGAAAGCCATTGTTGAAAAGTTGGCTTCACTTGAAGCTTTTCGCCGAACAGCAGATGAGTGATGCCCTCTGCTTCGCGCGCTCTACCTGTTCCTTCCTCGCTTGCCTCATCCATTTCAAATACTCGTTTTCGTTTGCATTGTTTCGCTCCCAACAATAACACAATTTTCGAAAGTAAAACGAGCGGAAAGTGGTGAAAGTGTATCGTGTAAATGCCTTCTCTCCATTCCGTGTCCGTGTCGCTTCTCTTCGCTTCCATCACTCAAACGCTTTTTCGATTGATTGTTTTCATCAAACGCCGTAAATATGGACTCATGAATATTTCTATCTACGCAAACGGGGAATTTGTGAAAGGTGATGCAAACGCACACTTATTTAGAAACGATCGGAAATTCCCGATACCGCGCTGAACGCAAGGGTGAATGGCGTCAATCGCGTTGCGATCTTTCGCAATGAATGCAAACGCGAAACAATCTTTGGAAACGTAAACAATGTTCAATTTTCGAAGCTTGTCGACTTTTATATTTATTGATTGAAGTTTGTTTCGCCGCCATTCGTGATTCATAAACGAGCATTGTTTCGCAAGCGGAGAGGGTTAAAACACTGCTTCAAAGCGAACTTTTCGCAATATTTGCGAAATTCGAACGAACGAATCGATCGATTCTTCATTTTCGTGACTGTCTCTCAATTGACACAAAGGAAACGCATTCTTGCAGCAGGCGGTGATGTGTAACTTGGCTTCCTTTTCGCTGCCGTAATTTATTGTATATTGTAACAGTGGCCAACTTTATCCATTTTTCTTGAGGGCTCACCTCTTCGTTTAATCGCAAGCGGCGCACAAATTGCATTTCGTTCGCCACGTTTGCCTTCTTTGCCCTTTCTCTGCCAAACGAAGCTCGCGTTTTCAAGTTTTTACTTTAAACTAATCAATTAAAATTGTTTTCGCTTTAATTAAGCTTTTGAATGAGCGAAATAAAGAATTTATGCAAATCTTGCTTATTGCTCGCCTCGTCGCGTTGCAATCGCATTAAGCGTTTTCAGAAAATCGAAAGCGGCCGATTTTCGACTTATTCGCGGAAATTCAGTAAAATTAGCGCTGAAATATTGTCAGCAATAAGTTTAAAGTTGGCCGCTTATCAGGTATAAACTGTACTTTTGTGAACGGCGAAACGAAGGCCGGTGCACGGATAAATATAATCATACTGAGCGGAGTTAAATATAAGGTTGCCCCAAGGGTGCAGTGGCATCATTGGAATGCTGTCGCGTTGCCTGAGGCCAATCGCGAAAAAAACAGGCCTGCATTTGTTTAATAGCACTTCGATCGTAGAACTGTAATTTGTGAAAGTTTTGACTGTCGCATAATTGCTTCCGAACGAATCGTTCGCGTTGTCCGAAGCAGTGCGATGTCACACGATGAATGCGACAAAAAGTGCTTAACGATGGCCACCTGCTTTGCACACTATCTGTAAAATGTGTGCAAATGTTATGCTCCAAATCGAAGCGAAAAGGAACTGTTTCGAGAGAGAGATGCGATGATGCGACGGCGGCGGCATGCATAGGACGGAAGAGGGGCTCGCAGAAGTGAGCAGGTTGCACGTAAATCCGGTATTATTGACATTCCAACAGTCTGAAGAAGTGACTCGATGCCACGCATCACTAGGCTTAAGCAGATTGAAGTTGACCCTCGATACTCGCATGCATACGTGCAAAGAATTGCTTATACATACGCATACCCTGAGAGATATAATAATCGCTGCTCGCTTTATGTATGCAACCGCCAATCTTTCAGCTTCAAATGTGCTGCTTCCATTAAATATAGGATTCGCACAAGTGTCATTCACCTGACGAGGAACTTGCCATTGTGAAACAATCGCACAGACACCGAGATTTGGTCAAGAATGCACTTTAACCTAAATCTCTTATTGACGAACGCCGCTCTGCACACATCGCTGCAGCTTTTAGCCCCCGAATTCAGCGAATGTAATGGTCACTCTCGCGATGCTCTTCTTTCCCACCGCGTTTGGTGCCTATGTTTTCGGCCATTTAACCGAAAACTGGTTTGTTTTCGACCCAAAAATGAGCATTTCGAGAAAAAGCAAGAACACGAAATGGCTTTTTTGCTCAAATGCTTATAAAGTTCCGAGAAGAATGCAAAGTTAACGGATCTCGAAGTGAATTACATTACATTAGCAAACAACTGTTTCGAATGTGTTTTTACGAATTCATAAAAACGCTCGCATCCAGCGCGATCGCGATCGAGCGAAGAAGCGAGCAGTGAGAACGTCACATGCCTTTAGGTTATTTCATTTAAAACGAAAAAATTTAAGTGAAGAGTGAAGATGACACTTGGCTAAATATTTGTGTGCCACTAATAACCGACTTTTACTCTTTTCGTGTAAACCAATTACTGCATAAACAAGAACACAAAGGCTAATGTGTGCGCTCCTTAAGCTTTGCGAATACCGCGAGTGTGAACGCGAAAAGTCGCAATCAGCGGCGTTGGTGCTGGATGCAATGGAAATAATGCCCGCCGCGCTAATGCTGCAAAACGAAACCGAGCGAAAACGAATTCGCCTGTTTCGTTGAACTTGAAAAGCAATTTTTTATTTTCATTTCTGCGTTTGTGACCGAAATAAACGCGAAAAACGAGATGCTTGTATTTAATCGCCATAATTGAATTGAATGCACAAATTTTGAATTTTGAAAACTTTTTTTCTGATTGAAAGCAAAGAGAAGCGTCGCGAAATCAAGTGCTTATGTTCATTCAGATCTTGCGATATTTGTGCTTTCACTTCATTCATACACACAATGGAAGAGAAATTTTCCGATGCACTGACTCCGCAACGACTCGCCGTGTGCTTTGCTTTTTTCAAGTGCTTTTTCAGCTAAATTAACGCTCGATTGAATATGAAAATTGCTGCTTTTAATTAATGGTGAAAAGCTTAATTTACACAAGAGTGAAAATGAAAATATGAAGTATGAACACTTTTCTCTCTCCTCTCTCGATAGACAAGCGAATGATTGAGCAACATTCTTCGCGAAGCGACGAGTTACTAAATTTTGCCGAAACTGACCAAAATTTGTGCAAAAATGATTTGCAATCAAATGAGATGAGATGAGACGAGAAGAGAGATGTTAATCGGTTTGCGATCAGCGCTGCAGCAGCGGCAGCGTCTGAAGCGAGCGTGGTTTGTTTTTGCAGCATTACAATATTTTGCGCTGTAATTGATTGATTATAAACAGCAGTTAGTTGGCATCTCAAAGCCCCTTTCATTAAATTATCGGTTACTCGTTTCGCAGTGTTGTTTGAGCGGAGAAGAACACGAATCACTTACGAGCAGCAATTGTAAACACGATTAGTTAAAAGAGGTTGGCGAAGAAGAAGCAAAAAATGAAATAATTGCGGCATTCATGCGTTAGCAAACAATGGTGAAAAGTTGTACGATTTGCATGACACAAGTCATGAAACAATAAAGTAGAATAATATCAGCTTATATATCGAGAAAATTTGACTGCTTCTAAACTGGTGGCGATTACAGTTTTCACAAATGCGTAATGCCTTTTATGCGCTGCGAACAAGTGCACACAAATAGCCATTTCACGAAGCGAGCGAAAATTTTTTGAATAGCGGCAGCGAATGAATGGCTGCGTGCAATCAGACATCGAGCAGCATCGAGATGGCGAGGAAGATGCTCACGCATCGAGCATCGATTTAGCCATCGCTGCGTTTCTGCGTCCACAGCGATCTCTCGACGCGAAAAGGGTACCAGCGATTTTCAATGCTAATTTATGACTTTTTTGACGGCTCCATAATTAAAAGTCATTTTCTATCAAAAATTTAGTTTAATATATTGAAAATTCCAGTTCTTAAACGTTGTTCGCTGAACAGGAATGCGCTCTTTCTCTTCGACCAGAAACAAACTTGCTGTTTAGAAACGAATTTCAGAACGGGCGCAAGTACGTAATTAAGTTTATATAGATTTTACGCAAACGATTGTTGATTTTTCGCCGCACTCCGCGTTCGACGGCAGGCCAGAGTAGTCGCAGCGAATCTTGCGGCCATTCCTTTCTCGAAAGATTGCGTTTTCGCCCGCAATTAATGGCAAATAATTTTGCATTAAATCACCGCTATGTCATTAATTGTACGCAATCGTTAAACTCATAAATCATTGAACGGTTGTAGACAACACGCTGAGCCACGAAAACATGCAAAATTCTCTTTCTCCAAGCTGTTCAAGTGAATTCAATCCGGAAGGATGCTGCCGGTAGATTGTCACTGACACATTTGTTTACAAAAGCGACGTGTTTGCGGTTCGCTTTGGTTCGCGAGTGCTGGCCACAGAGCGCCAAACTCATCATCTACCTTCCATCTACCTTTCGGTAATCGAATCCACTCTTGAATTCGACTGCGTTTTGCGTGAAAATTTCCATTCACTGGCACTTGAAGCACGCAAATGTGAACGCAAACTGAAGCGTGTTTTGACTGTGATTTCGATGCGAAGTGCGTGATCGCTGTCGCTGCTCAGCAGATAAATTGTACTGTCGCCTCTCGATTTGTCTACAATTTTCAGTAATTAATGCGAAAACTGATTTTCTTCAGTTTGTGTGTGTAAGTAAAATGAGACGAACACAAATTCGCAATACAGCAGAGCGAGAGAGAAGAGAAAAGAGAAAAATAAATTTTAGACGATCGACGATTTGATGAAGTGCCATTCGTCCTCACAGCGATCAGCGAGTGTTTCGATCACAAATTTTGTTATCAGATTAAGCACAAACAGCGCTGAAGAGACGCTCGCTGCTTTGCGCACGGAAAACTGAAATTCAATATTTGACACAAGTAGACACAATTGGAACGTTATATATATTCTTTGTCGACATCAGTAAATGCTTTTCGCCATTCTTCTCTTCGCGAAGTGTGTATTTGAAAAATATAATTATATTTACTTTAAAGCGAGCGCTTCAAAACGCTTTTGAACGCAAAATATGATTTTAGTGCTTTTAATAAGTGGAAAACGAGTCAAAGCACACTTTAGTCTTACGAGAGTCTGTTTTAAGCAACTCTCGCCTTTCTTCGATTATCACTTCGCTTTCGCTTAATGATTGTCGATGAGCAGACGAATGCTACTTTGCTTAGCACATTCTATCGATTAATTCGTAAAATTAGTTAAATCGCACGCCATTATTTAATTTTCTTAATGATAGCTGTTTGCGAGCGGTTTGATTAAGATGAGTCCGTTCATTGAAGCAGTTCAATGCGAGAAAGAGGAGAGAGATTACAAACGTTTTGCTTCGCTTTTATCGATAGCTTTGCTCCGAAACGAAACGCGCAGAAAGTGTATTCGAAACCCATAATTTAACGTTTAACTCAAAAGTTGTTTTCACTCGGTTTTAATTCAAAAGGATATTTAATAATAGAAGTTTAAAAGCACATATCACTGATACTCTATCATTTGCTTGTAACCTTTTTTCTCTCACTCAAACAACATGATTTTAATTCTTTTTTTACTTCGCTTGTTTTTTCTCAATTAGCAATCAAAGGCGAAACCGAATGCAGCGAGATGGTCACTGAATTCGGTTTTGTGTCTGAAGAAGCAAACACGTAATACGCAGCGTTCGCAAATTCCACCAGTTTGCTATTGTTTTCCTGTAATTGCTTAATTCGATAAATTCAATTTTGCGCTGAACTTTGAGTCGAAAAACAAAGTTGATTATAGCAGCATCCGAACTGCCCCAATCGCCAATTGCAATTGCGCTTATGCATTTCTCTCATTTTGTTTTTTGAAATTAAGCGAAATGTAAGAATTTTTTGTTGTTCTCAAGCATCATTAGGCTCTAAAATTGACATTTGCGATGTAAGCATTGATTTTGCTGAAAACAACAATAGCTTCTAATTACTGCGCGGCCGGCGAACGATTTCGCGATCTTTGATTGTATCTGAAATGTTGATGCGCGAAGAGCCGTGATAAGTGAGGGAAGAAGAAAACATATTTACCATGCATTTCACGCGAATTGCTGCCATAAATAAGAAAACGGTAATTGTAACGATGTCTCGAAAAGTTTCAGCCATCATTTTGTGTGTTTGCCTCGATTTATGCAAAGATTGTGTAATGCAAAGTAAGGCGGAAAGCGTTCGCAATTGGAGAAGCGTTTGAACGCGAACGCGATGCTGTTCAGTGAGATGTAAAGCGGCAGCGATGGTTGGCGATGAAAGCAGCGGATGAAAGCCTTCAGGTGCAAACTTTGTAAACAAACGGCGATCTCAATATTCGCTCTTCTTCTTTGTAAACATCTTCTCTAATTTCATTAAAATTAATATCGCGCCAAAAACCATTTTTTAATCTCCGTCTACACTCGCAAACTTCGTGTTTCTTTCTCTCCTCAATTATCTCCATTTACATAATTTTGCTTCGCTTTTCATTTTTCTGTTCAAAAGGCGAAACTACGGTTTTATTTAGAAGAAAAAATAAGCTTGCGTTTTTGTCACTGAACGTATCGCGATACGAGATCGTGAAACGCTCATTTCGAAATCGGTGTGCAAATTGTGAGGCAAAAGCCAGCAACGAAGAAAACAATTTTATGCGACATCACGATTTCAGCACTGATTTCGAAAGCAGTGCACATTAATTTTGGGAGCGCTGCGCAATTAGCTATAAATTATTTACGGATAAACAGTATTCTATTATTTCCAATTTGTTTTCCAAACCATTCAGTTAATTTAGTTAAGCAAAAAATATCCGCACACACACTCGATGTGTACCGTAAACGCTTCGAACACGTTGTTATTTATTTGTTTTCAAAACTAATCACTTCTCGTTGTTATTATTTCGCATTTCTGCTCTTTTCATAAAACGAGCGTTGACCAAATTTAATTAATGATTTTTGAATTTAATTTTTTTTGCTCGCAAACCCAACTTTCAAAACAGGACACTGCGCTCAATTACTGTCAAAATCGAGCGAAGCATTCGACGAACAATAGGCGAAATTCCGTAATCTATAATTTCGATCTTCAATCATAAGTTTGAGCGAAAAAAAGAAGTTAATTTGCATTATGAAACGAGCAAGAAATCATTTGTTTTGACATCCATTCGCTGCCACACTATAATTGAAAGTTCAATTATTTCACGTTGGAGTTGAGAGCAAGAAGGCGAAATCGTATTGCAAATCGTGCCTCATTTTTCTGTAAAAGTATTTTCATTGAAAATGAGAAATTTCTCATTTTCGAAATCAATACCGAAATGGATGTCGTTTTCGGGTATAGATTAAAGCAACGTTTGAGACGTGCTCAAACGCGCAGAAATTAGTTATTAATCGAAAAGGCACTCGAATCGCTTCAATCGGAAAAGTTTTATTTTAAAGATTGCCCAAAGACATAAAGAAATGGTTGTTCGCTAATTTTACTTTTTTCCGAGTTTACGCTTCACTTAAAACGAGCGAACTTCACTTCGTCTCAATCGAAAATTAATTTTACAAATTGTCTCTCGTGTAATGATTTACAAATTGAAAACTCGCACAAATTGTGTGCGTCTAATTTTTTGCTTCGAATGCATTGTGTAAACCAAGACAGCCACTCGAGTTTTGGAATTCATGTATTTCGCTTGCCTAATTTATCGTAAAATCACTTACAATATTCGCATTTGCATGATTATGAATGACAATTTTTTCTTACGTTTGCTTGTGTCGCAATTTGTTGTGTTCAAAACGATTGACGCATAAATACAGTGAATGGTGTTTTTTGAAAAATGTAACTACAAATCGCAAGACGTAAAAACGCTTCCGCTGTCTTACATTCCCACACTTAAAACGAAAGGATGTGTTCGAAGCATATTTCTTTAAAAAACTTATTTGAACACGCTTTACGTGTGGGAATAAGTAGAATCTGAATTACGACATTGAGAAGGTGATATTTGCGAGCATCGATCGCACGCCTCATTACCCTTTCCTTTTCTTTCACTTACAATAATGTACACCTTTCGGCACCATTTACAGATCAATTTACTCGAATGTGGGTAATAAAGAAGATTCTGTTTGAACCCGAATAAACTGGTTGCGTTTTTCAAACTTGAAAACTTTATTTCGGTTTATGTTTCACAGCAAACAGAAGCGATGTTTGCTGCTTTAAAATAAGTCAATGATATGTCAATGCAGCTTTATATAGGAAAGTGGATCTGGTCAGGTTGTTGACCAAATTTTGCAAAGTAGGGGTGCTAGGAGCAAACAAATTACCAAACTCTTTTATGGCGTTAACTGTACGTGAAGCGCTGTGCAAAATTGCAAACTTCACAGGTATTCGCAAATTTTTCGTTTTTAAAAATCAGGGCGAATGCGTTTCCCAAGTTATCTGCTCGCTTTTATCGATGGCTCCCAAAGCGGTAATAAAGTCCACTTTTCGATCCGCCTGCGTAAGCTGCTATTGAAGTGATGATTATTAGTCACTATTATGAAGCTTATTTGACATTTCAGCAGCATTGAAACAAACATTTTACAAATACCTTTAATTGTTGTGTTGCGCGTGAATGCGCTTCACGTGCGTTTGTCGCCCCTAAAGGCTTTTTGCATCCGAACAGCTCGCGGAGCAAAATTGGCCAAATCTGGCCTCAGCCATTCGGAAGTTTGGTTTTTTGTTTTTTAAAAGGGCAGAATGCGGCGAGAAGTGCGGTCGGGCGGCGAGAGCGCGACGGCAGTGACTGTCCGCCAGCGATAGCTCTCGTGTTCTCCGCTGCGTGGAGTGGCACTCAGCTGTGAGCCTGAGGCTAGAGTCGAGGAGTGTTGTCGATTGTTGCATCGAACGATCGTTGCATAAATGTCGGTTACAATGACGAATGGGAAGAAACGGCGGTCAGACGAACGACAAGAGGGCAGCGAGTGTTATCCGTGCCAAGAAAAACCGTTGAAACTCGTGAAACGCGAGCTGCGCGAAGAACGGATCGCCGATCGCGACAATCGCGATTTGCAACTGCACGGGCATCGCTGCGACCACGATTCTGATTCCAGTGACGAGTTGCACGAAGAAGACGAGTGCAGCGAGCGGCGAACGTTGGCCGTAGTCGACAGCACTTGCTGCGAAAGCAGCAAATGCGGCGCTTTGATGAGCAGCATTAAGTCGACCATAATTAAGGTGAAATTGCGATCGATGCGAAATAACGAACGAAAGAAAGCGAAAGTGCGGCGAGCGAAGAGTGCCGCTCTTCAAATATCTGAAAGGCATTCAAATAAAAACAAATTAATCTTTGATGAGTCGAATGCAAAGAAGCCGTTTTATTTGATCTGTGAATCATTGTCGTTACATTTTAAGTAATTGTTATCTTCTCTATCGATGCTTAGGGATCACACGTCGATCAGGACACAAACAACATGTTCAGTGGTGACCACAACAGTGTCATTCGTAAAGGCATTGCAAATGGTAATTTTGACGCAGCCACACACTTTCTCACACTCTGCCCTCAATCCATATTTTGCGCAGGAATTAAACCTCGTAATAGTGATAATAAGGAGATGGTCATAACTGGGGTAACTTCACCAACAGATGTCTTTTGCTCAGTCCCTGGAAGACTCTCATTGCTCAGCTCAACGTCTAAGTACAAAGTTACTGTCGGGGAGGTTCAGAGACGTTTATCACCACCGGAATGTCTTAACGCATCTCTACTTGGAGGTGTACTCAGAAGGTATCAAATATTCATTAGCAATTAATCAACCTAAATTCTCGTTCATCACTTTTATTCGGCAATTTTGAGTAAACAAAACAAAACAAAACAATTCTAATAAGTGAAAAAGCATCATTTTGTAAAAGTGTCTTAAGCATTCGCATGAATGATGACCGTTGCTCAAATGCTCAATATTTCATCAGTCGTTTGTTTGAATTCACACAAAGCTAAACTTAGTGAAACTATTGGTGATGGCTTTTCGCCTCCCGGTGTTTCAATTGAACGCAGCAAGACAGCCTTTGCTCATCACGACTGCATTATGTTCTAACAGTGCCGCTTTCGAGTGCCACTACCCCATAAGACAATATTAGATGAAGTTTAAAATTTATTGCAGCGGGCGAAGCAGTGTTGAGCAATGGCTAGACTGTTGAGTTGTGTTGTTGATTTAAGTGAGACTAATTAATGTTTCGATGTTAAACAGGGCCAAGTCAAAAAATGGCGGAAGATCTTTGCGCGAAAAACTGGAAAAGATTGGTTTAAATTTGCCTGCCGGTAGACGAAAGGCGGCGAATGTAACCTTATTGACATCTTTAGTCGAAGGTAATTAGATTTTAAAAAATGAATATTTTGGACCATTGAAGATAAGTTCGACAGCGACGTCTTTACAAATTGATTTTTCGGAGTTTGTACATAATTTTTGAGCCATTTTCATTCATTTTTAACTCAGGCTCAAAATTAATTAACGTGCACTGGTCACTTGTATATCGATAATTATTTATTTTTGTGAAATAGCAACATTTATAATAGCAGAAAACAGTGATATTGATGTACGAACCTCCCATCTGAAGCCCACCCAACAAGAACTATAAGCATATTCATAGATATTGGAGCCGAAGAAGCAACTTCTGCCACTTGTTTCAATTCTTCCAATTCAGAAACGAACATTATCCTTTACACGAGAAACAGAAATTCGCGCAATTAATCACTTCTACTTATTATTCGAGCATTATGTTAATAGTACTTCGAAATTGTATTCCAGCTTCTCAAACCTGACGAAAATTACAGTGATTACGAAATTTCGAAATGTTCGTTATTACAAGCGTTTATGTCGTTTTCAGCTCGTAGAGGCCGCCGAATTTCATGTCGAGTTCATAACTTTATCGCCTCTATCAGCACTGAGAATGCTTCGTATAACTTTGAAGCGCCTGAAGCTCCTTTTATCGAAGTATCAATTACTTTGTATAATAACCGTTTCTATTATTGAAGATTGCCATTAAATCCAAAATGACAGTGCGATTCGTCGTCCGCACACCTGTGTGTATATCAGATGAAGTAAATGTCGCTGTCGATTTCTGTTCTTCGTTTAGCTATCGACTTAACATTTTACACTCGCAGGTGAAGCAATACATTTGGCGCGTGATTTTGGTTACGTGTGTGAAACCGAATTTCCTTCTCGACAAGTTGCTGAATATGTACACAGAAACCATAACGATCCTGCAGATCTCTATCGACGCAAGGAACTGGTGCTTGCTACCAAGTAAGTATCATTTAAATCAAGTTATAGAATGATTCTTGATGCGAAAACAGTCATATCTGAGCAAGTGATTTATGATAACGGCAACCGTATTCATCAGGATACATTTAATAACGGATCATTCCGGGATAAAATGCAGATTTTGTGTGATGCAAGCTTGTTGTTGAGTGAGCGAAGCATGTCATTAAATCATTCAACTTTTCGATTCAACTTAATTGCGTTAACAGTTCTCCGCGAACGTTGAACTTGATTAATTTATCCAAATTCACTTATATTAAACTTGATACAAGTTGAGAGCAATTAATTGCGAATCTTGCAATGTCCGGCCCGTTGCGGCAAAACTTTTCGAGTTCGATGCCAAGAAAAGCAATTAAAAGTCGATTGTTGGAATGGTGAGCGAAAAGAAACGCCGTAAATCACCTTTGACACAATTGATCAACGGCGCAACAGCCATCATTTATAGCAAATCAGTGTTTTCGCAATAATTACTAGTTTGCATCACCAGAAGCGAAACGTTGCTGCAGAGGCCGAAAGTGTAAATTGAGTCTCCGCATCGCAAGATGCGAACAACTCTTGTTTTCAAGTTCTTTAAACTCGCAGCCAACGATTCGAGGCTATTGTGTCTCAGAGATGACCCATCGCAGGGTGTGGTGATAATGAACTGAAAAAAAATCACAAATTAATATATTGATAACACTTCTTAAAAAACTAACCGTTCTCTTCGAAAGCTGAAAGAATGAATCTTCGTTTGATTCCGCGAGACGAATAATAACCAATGACGAAAAATTAGAATTGTTTGAATTAACTTTTCACTCTTTTGAGTTGAAAAAACAATTAAGAAATAATTTAAATCGACATTTTTCGAAAAAAGCGATCGCATTAAAATTGTTCATTTTGCTACGAATCAAAGTTTTCGCTGTTAAAAATTCGAAAGTTTTACATGCATTAGTTTTCTACTTCGACTGTAATAGTGTTCATTCAATGAATCCGCAGTATAAATTCGAAATTGTCGCTATTCGCTTTCGGGTGTTGTCGGCCCACAAAGCTCGTCTCTTGGAAGGTCGCCTTCCATGGCCACCCCCGTCCTAGATGGATGGTAATGAGCCGCTCTTTTGTAATGAAAGCGAACGAAAAACTTGCAAACATCATTTTTTTCAATGTCTCGTCTTTAACTATCTAACATCTATTAAATCTAATAGTGATTGTGTAATTAATCTAATTGTGATTGCTTTACAGACAAGTTGTAAAGGAATTCGTAGACCTGCTCAATCAAGATCGTTCTCCATTATGTAATACTCGGCCACAGATAATCCTGGAACCGAACATTCAAAGAAACTTGACGCATTTTTCATTAATAACGCACGGCTTCGGAAGTCCAGCCATAGTCGCGGCACTAACATCAGTTCAGAACTTTTTAAATGAGTCATTAAAATACCTCGAAAAGCAATTAAGTAATTACCAGACTGCGACAGGAGCACATGTGAGCAACGCGTCGCAGAATGTTGTCGATACGAAGAAAGAAGTGGATTTGGTGAACAAGAAATAGTTTACAGACTGATGCCACAAGTGCTGCCAGTTGACCATCAGGACAGTTGGCAATATACAGTTTAGAGTATATATCATAATCACCTTATGGCCATAAAGAACCATTTTATTTAATTAATTAGTGTTTCGTGTGGTAGCAACAGACGTGAATACCAAAAAGCCTCATTGCCATATTGCGTTCACGCGTCATTGAAACCGCGCTCTGCGCGACCGACATAATACCGGCCGTCGGCAGACTCGCGACTTTGCTGCAATTATCGTCTAGTTGTTCGGAAATTTTTACATCATTTGTGAATCTATTTTAAGTTTTGGCTGTAATCATAGCATTAAGAATCGTTTGCTGTATTATTTGTTCATTTTATTTTGGTGCTTTTAGGTTTACAACCAAAATTTAATTTAATCGTTACCGAAAATCAACGTTCAAAGAACTGAATTTTCGTTGCCAAATAATACGAGTCTCAAACACAGATTAAGACAGTATTTGTATCATACGAAGTTTTAAGTCTTTGTTGGACCCATTGTACATTGTACACAGGTTTATAAGTTGATCATTTTCCACTTGGTTTACAGATGCCTCATTGTAAAGTGACACGACGTACATAATGCTTGTGACCGGGACATACTTTTATTGTAGCGCTGCTAAGCGAAATTTTCGAGCGAATTTCGGGTGTTCTTATTTTCGCACGTAAATTCTCTGTATCTGCTATCTGTTAATTCTTTTGTTTTGTGTGCTTTTAGGAAGTATTTTGACAATAAAGCGAATAAAGAATAGTGATAACATCCAATCCACATCAAAACGCTCTCTCAGTGATTTCTTTTAATCGTTTAACTTCAAAGAAATACATTTGTTTCATTCGCGTCCTCCGGTTTCTTTCGATGTTTTTCAACCGAACCCGAACCGCTTTCGTGATCACTTCTTTTGCGTGCGAATGCAACGTTTGCAAGCGGTTCTTTGACCCACAAGCGTTTCAAACATTGATCATTTTCGTAGGAACAAACATCACCTCAGTGTCGTCTCCGATTCACTGTTTTCATTCTCTTTCGAAGCGATAAGTGTTTTCTCTTCTTGTTTTTGTCTCATTTTCATGAGAACTGAGCTTTCGAAATCTCTAAAATCTTCATCACGCAACAAGCGGTCGCGTTTTGGTCGAGATTCAAAACTAGTAAATGATGGCTTTCCTTGGATCCAATCGATTGAAAATCTCTTGCTCTCACAATTAAATGCTTTTATAGCAGCATCCGTTGAATTGAACTCGATAACAGCACTACTTTTTCCAGCGACAAGAGAAACCTCACCGTATTTAGAAAAGATATTATTCAATTCTTCGTAATCGTATTTAATCGCTTTTTTATCCCACTTAATCTGAAGGCGAGGCAATGATGATTCAGCTTTTCTTCGCTGCGCTTTTAATTCGTTTTCAACTTCTTTACGTAAAAGTTCGTTTTCCATTTCAAGTATTCGTGAACCTTCTTTACGCAATCTTTCGATTTCTTTTTGCATCTGCTTCTCATTGTTTTCGAATGCAGCTTCTTCCTGAGCTTTTTTCTCTCTCGCTTCCAAATCGTCGATCAATTTTCGACGTTTACGATCCAATTCACGATTCCGCACAACCCGCTCCTGACGAGCCTTTAATACCTTGTCGTACGCTGCCTGAATATGGTAATGCGATAAGAGGAGAATAAGCAAGTAAAAGAACACAAACCCGAGCATTGTCATCAGCCAACACTTCCAATGCCTTCGAAAGCAGGCGAAACTTGTGCGCCGCGTTTGGATCGTCAGGATTCTTGTCCGGATGGCATTGAAGCGCTTTCTTTCTGTAAGCCTTTTTGATCTGTGGATGAAACGGGTGAGAATCGAGAAGCGACAACTGCGAATGCAAGCTTACCTCAGAGAGTTCGGAATCGAACGCGACTTCGAGCAAAGCGTAGAGATCCAATTTCGAGATATCGTCGTCCATTTCGACTGCTGCCGTTTTCAAAACGTTCGTCTGCCAAACACTCGCTCGTCACGCGTGCTACAAAATCGCGAAGCGCGAGATTCGAATCCTCTCCTTGAGGCGAGTTGAGAAATTTGGCGTTCGATCAAAAGTGAATCACAAATGCAACATTCAACACAAGAACCGAAAGTGAAAGTTTGGAAACCGAAAGCAATACTTGTCGAGCTGTTCGGCACTGTGACCGCGGCAAAATGGGAGGACGAAGTGGCTTTTCCTTACATTGTGGACAATTTAGAACACTTCTTCAACGCTCATTGGAATGAACCTTCACTTTCAGAATTGATCGCAAACTTCAAAGCTGAGTCCATCGAGCAGCGATTTAGATTCGAACAGGATGACGCGCCGATTGTGGCAGATGACGAGGACGATTCAATTGTCAAATCGACTGTTGTCGACTATATTAAATGGCAGATGAGAAAGCGAAAAGAGTCGCCGTCGACGATCATTGTTCAAAGAAAGATTTGGCAAAATGGAATGAAAAGAGGAGAACTTAAAATGCATGTTTTCGAAGACGTGAAAAATGCTTTCAATTTATGGGCGAATGAATTTAAAATTCAAATTTACGTATTCTCGGCAATCGACAGAGAAGATATAAAGTTTTTGATGAGCAAAACAATAGAAGGAGATTTGACACCCGTAAGAATACCGTTACAATAGAATCAGAAAGCAATCTGAATTGTAATAGTTTATCGCAGGTTATTTCGGGCAACTAGATTCGGCTAAAAGGCATGAGGCGAGCACATTCAAGGCTTATGCAGATTCGATCAACATGGACCCTAAGAATATTTTGATGATCACCCACATTGGAAAAGGTTAATACAAATATTTTTTGTGCGATCGCATGAATTGAAGCGCTTAGATTATTTGTTTTTTCGCTCTGTGCGTCCATCAATAACGCTTATAACTCGGTAATTCTCACATAATTCTATAATTTATATAGAAAATTAATTGAGTAGTGCGATTTTTTGATGAGAACGAGTCCTCTCGCGCAAGCATGTTTTGTTTTATAAAAATTATAGAAACACAAGTAAGTCTATCGGATAAACTTCATAGGGGCATATCCAGAAGGTGTTCAACAATGAAAATTAAAAAAAACTGCCTCCTCAATCTTCACATACATTTGTACATTTGTAATATATTTAATTAATACATTTTGTAAAATATTAAAATGAAAGTGATAAAAGTTGAAGAAGGCGTATAACAAAGAAACTCTGGTAACATCTCGCAAATGATGAATGTATTTATAGTACAAAGGAATCGTCGGTAAAAAATTTATTAATTTTGAAAAAATAAGTAAGTGAGGCCACTTTGAGTATAAAATATTGGAGACTACTTTTAATTCTTGCATTCAATGGCAAGTTTATGTAAAGATAAAATAATATTGATGAAATCACGAGTTTTAAACAACAAGATGAACTAAACAAACAACTATACTTAGCCTCTATTTTCGAATGCCCGCGTGGTTAGGCTAGGCTATAATAGCCTAACCTAACCAAATTTTAACTTTTTTGCTTTTTTCCCCGCCAAAGGGAAAAATTTTCATTCACAAAAATCCGGCCCCTAGTAATTACACTCTGTGTTTAAATTGAAATCTATCAAAAAACTTGGTGACTACTGGCTTACTATCATCGGGTTTTAAATTTTTGCAATGAATTTAAATATGAACAAAAAATTCTTATATTCAAATCACCTGAATATTTCGCACGCGTCCTCTGAGGTTGAAAGTAGCTCGTTTTTTACGATGCGATTCCAAAATGAAATGAATAGTGTAAAACAACGGAGCGAAAAATGAAACAGAACGAATTTTATCCAATAAATCGGAAGCCAATTTCTGTCGACGCTTCGAGGCGTTCTATTAAAGCCTCTTATTAGAAAATATAAATCCCGAACCCGCCCGTATCTGGTAAGTTAATGGGGAATTTCGTCCCGTAAATCTGTATACCGTAAAAAAACTAACCACGAATTTAACCTGTTATCCATTCTACCTTTGAAGCCCGAATAACTAGCATATAAGTAAAGGTTTGCAAAAAATTACCAAGGATTTCCATTTCGATCCCAATATCCATTAGAAAATTTTCTAAATCTTCCCTCCCAATACTAACAATTTCCACGTGTTTCTGTGCCATTTTTATCCTAACTTCAACTTCGCTGGTCTCAAAACCACATACTTTTTTCTTGATTAGATCTATCACTTGACCTAATTTTGTTCATTCTCGCAAATTATGTTTAAGATTTTAAATAAACTTCGTTTATTTTATCTCTTACACTATTCCCGTTCACTCCCATTGTCTACCATTTTAAACCGTTCTTAACTACCACTAATTCCATTACATACGGTTACCATTCGTGCTAATGGCAAAAAAATGATATTCGATTATCGTTTCCTTACTCTAATATAAGTACTCGGGCAAATGCAGGATATTCTTAATCTATGAAATTTAAGGAAAATTTTCCTCGAAGGCATCAAAAATGTGAGGGCACGAATCATTATTCATTGATTCTTTCTGGGTATAGCGCCTTTCTTCTATCAGTATTATTTCTGAAAGTATGAGCTTAATGGTTGTCACAGGTCAAAGAGTTGTACTGGTTTTACGTGTCGTACGGGTTTACAGGAAAAACGAGTTAATATGCTCATCCCAAATCGAGCGGATTTGGGACGAGATGATTTTTCCCGTATCCCGTTCCCACCTCTACCTCTCACAGTTTTTATCATTTAACTCGAATTTTCAAAAATTCATCACTTTTTCAGATGCTAAAGCCGCAGCCACCACGGGTGTGGAATGTTTGCTTATTGTTCGACAAGGAAACATGAAAATTCGCGATTATTACACAACCAGATTTGATTCGATCGCCTCCTTTGAGGACTTACAATTCGTCGAAGCGCAACCATAAATAAATTTAATAAATTTTATTAAGATAATTAACTAAATATGATAACTACAACATATGATAAGCTGATTTTGACTACAAATAAAGGACAATTTAATTTTTGACAGCATCCTTTTGATGCTCGCCCAAAAACTCAGATATTAGTTGAAGGGTTTTTTCACTTGCAATTACATTGTCTTCTTGCATTTTCGTCCATACTTCATAACCTTTCTCTACGTTACCATTGTTCGCATATCCTTTCAGCAGATGATAATACAGTTCATCCATATTCATATCAAACATGTTTTTCGCCAAGGGAATAAACTGTTCGAGGAGATGCAACTCGTTTTTACTCAGACACTTATCAGCAAACGCCCGTATTCGTCGATCGCTAACCCGAAGTCCAGGGGTGCTGAGAACTTTTTTGGCTTGTTTCGGCTTTTCAGCAAGCAGAAATGCAAGACCTAAGTCAAATAGTGTATTGTGCTCTCCGTGAGAAGTAATCGAAAGATCTGTGATTTGCTGCAAACGTGCAGAATCGTCGTTAAGTATGGCTTGCTTCATTAATTCACCCTTCCATGGACTGACCCCGAAATTTTCAACGCAGAACTTATATTCCTCAAAGGCTTTATCAAAATCATTATTAATTATATGAAGTTTGATCAATGGACCTAACATGATTGTAGTGGGCTTAACCCCAGTCAAATTTAGAATCGCATCCAGTAATGCTTTAACGTTGTCTCTGTCTACTTTCGCTTCTACAGCATTATTCAATGTCTTGTATGTTTCTGATTCAATTCGCTTATAGGATGGTAAAGCGAAATCGCTTCTATCTTTTGTACTTTCTTCTTGCAAAAAGTTTATACACTCTTTTACCTTGCCTTTCTTAACCAAGAGTTGGGCCAACATCAAAACTTTAGTCAAATCAATAGCTGAGTCTTCGGGTTTATAACTCAACGCAGTTTCAAGATCTTCGCATTGAGACGCATAGAACTGAACAAGAGAGGCTCGCATTGAATTTGTAAAATTACCACCAATTTCATTCATATCTTTCAAAAGCTCCTCTATGCGGTTACGAGTATGATTCAGTTCTGTTTTACCTTCTTCCGTTGTGGTATCAAACCGCTTTCTACAATAAGCCATCAAAAGTTGACGCATCGTTCCACGCGCGACAATGCCTTTGGCTTTCAAATCGGCATATTGCTGTTCAAGTTCTTCAACCGACAAAATAATGCGGTCTCTTGACTCTTCGACTTCATCACCTTCCGGCGCTTCTAAGGTT
This sequence comes from Dinothrombium tinctorium, assembly GCA_003675995.1. Lineage (NCBI taxonomy): Eukaryota > Metazoa > Arthropoda > Arachnida > Trombidiformes > Trombidiidae > Dinothrombium > Dinothrombium tinctorium. The sequence continues at coordinate 47,675 of NCKU01000015.1, read as the reverse complement.
ATTGAAGAGAGTAGTTCTTTATCGTCTTCATCAAGCTCCAATCGCTGTGAAATAACTTCTTCATACCTTGGAGTAATGAATACACCAGAGTTTTTCATTTCTTGAACAAGAGATCTCACATCCGAAAAATCATTAACGCCTCTGATCGAGACTAAATGTGTTAAGAAAAGACCATTGTGATCCGAATTGTTTCTTGGCTGATCAGCAAACTTTTTAAGAATTCCAATTGTGTTTTTCAAATCACTAGTTTGATGGAAGGCTGTAGCAAGTTCAAACGCTATATAATGACCGAATAAATTATTGCTAAAGTATTTTTCTTGTTCCAAAAGATTATTAACTTCCGCCAATTGATTGTTAATCAATTTAAACTTAATCAAAGATGATAATAACACGATAAAAGAGATGTTTAGTTCTTTACATCGCTCGATGACGATATCAATATCTGATTCTATTTTAGGCCAAATATAGTCAGTAAACGTGTCACAAGCACTATTAAAACTGCTTTTAGAAATAATTGGAGCCACATCTTCTTCCAAAATTTTCAGGATTTCAGCTTCATTTTTACATTTTGCTAGCAATGGCCAAAAGTAATGGAGTTTAGCAATATTACCGCTTCTTTCAATGAAAGTTTTCACATAAAATTTACAAGTCTCTAAATCGCATTCTTCAAACGATACTTCTGCTACTTTACTAAAACAATTCTTATTTATTCCTTTGGATGTCAACTGGTCACAAATTTTAACAACGGTTTCAGGATCCACTCCGGTTCTGACAAGATGACAAACTAAAAAAGTTCCGGACGAACTCCTTTCCGCTATTGAATCAGTTGATTTCATGTTGTACAATACTTTTAATGCTGTTTCTAGTTTTCTTTCATTAACTAATTCTAAAATAATCGTGAAACAATCTTGGTTAAAGCCAAATTCTTGTTTACATTTGGCAAGCATCTGGTCAATGCGGGGTGAATGTTCATTTACAGATGCAATGCTCTTTGTCACATCAAGCCAATCTCTGTTAGTCATTTGAATGTCATTTGTTTCGATTTTACTAAGTACTTCATCAATTTTAGCTTCAACTTCTGGTTTCGACTGCAAAAGCTCACAAAGAGAACAGAGTAGTGTTTTGTACGAAATATTTGTGGCTTCAATACCAGCGGATTCCATTTCACTAATTGCATTTACTGCAGCATCGATATCGCCAGCTTTGGCGTATCCAACGATAAGCGAATTGAATATGCTTTGACTGATTGGTATTGATTTGGATTTCATAAGTTCCAAAATATGAAGCGCCCCTTCGATATCACCCATTTGGCAATATCGATGCAATAACCTTTGATAGGTGACCCTATTCGGTATTATATTTTTGCTTTCCATTTCTGCTAAAATATCGCGAGGATCAAAATCGTTTTCGTTTTCGAGGTAAACGTTTAACAATGCATTGTAATGTGAAACATCGAGCTTCAAATTGTTTGCGGTCAGATACTTCCAAAGGTCACTTACGACTTGATTCCTGGCTTCAGGTAGCATTTCGGGTAGAAGAGAACCGAGGCATCGCAACAGTGTCAAACTGTACGTCGGTTGCGAAATACCGTTCTTTGTAACATTTTCGTAAATGTTGAGAATGTCTCGTTTAAAAGCGCGGCCATTTCTTCTCACGTCTGCGTCAACTTTAAGCACAAGCTTGTCGAGCGTTTGGGTGGAGGCCACTGCCGAAAGTTGGCGAGTGCTCCACTTAGAAATATGAGTCCAAAAATTCTTTTGAATACAGTACTTTCCAATTGAAAGCATGGCTCGTTTCGAGAAATTAACTTTAATCACTCACTGAATTCGGATTCGAAGCAACGTGCTTTCGACGAGCCGTCGTCTCGCTGAGAAATTTTTCGGCTGTTTCTCGGCGCTTAGAGTTAAGCGAAACAAAACGTGAACTGATATTGCTGCCCTCTATTTTAGTGTTGTACTCAGCGAACGACAGTCAACTGCTTTCGAAGCAGCTTTTCACATGTACGAGTGTCGCGTTTCGATGCATCACCGATCGCGAGTCGCTATTTGCGGTTTCGAGTGAGTGCTCGATTCAAGCTTTAAACGCACGAAAGTCGCCATCGATTTGAGTGCGAAAGATGACACAGGAAACAAGCGAAATGCTGGTCAAACGATACTTGGACTTGATTTTGGTTGTCGAAAGCCGCCGCTTATTTTGTGCATTCAACGATTTGTTTTTGTTTTTAGAGAATCGAAACAATGGAAGAAATATTTGCTGGTTTTGTCATCTCTTCGAAAGAGAACGAAGACGTGAAAATCAGACGATTCGAAGAAGAAATGCGTAATTTAATCAAGGCATTGGGTGCACCCGAAAGCATTGAACATGCTTTTCGCAAATATATCGACTATACGGCAGACATTGCGAGTGAACGCAAAGTCACGCTTCTTCTCTCACTTCTTGAATATGCAATTCAAAATCATCTCTTATCTGCAAAGTTATCATTTGCTTTTCTTTTTCGTTTTGCTAAAATTTTTGTCTTTAGGCTTGTTTGCGAGTGGATACTCAATTCAAAGAAACTGGTTTACGAGAATGAAGCGTTTTGGTGCTGTAGTTTTACTTTCATAAACAAAGTGATTGGACTCGCAGATTACAAAGGGGTACGAGATATCGTGAAGTTGATGCTCGATAAAGTTAATACAGTTCCAGCGAATACTAATGTCTCGATTTTATCGCAATTAAACGCTATGTACAAAGTTTTCATCAATGTATTCGATCGAAATAATTGTCTACTGCCTGCTTATCTTGTTCTCGACGAAATTCAGAAGAAAATGTATCCAAAAGGAAGATGGCCACATTGGGTATTTAATTTATTAATTTTCTCACTTGGCTAAAAGTTTTTTTTAAAGAAATTTGCAAAGCTTTTATCCTCATTCGTCGAAAGTTTTCGGCCAACTGCTCAAATGGTAACTATCGCCTGCAGATCAAAACTTCTTCCTATCGTAAGTTACTCATCATCGATGGGCAACACATGGAAATTAGATCCTATTAATGCAAAATTTCAACTTCGAGCATCATTGCCTTACAACAAAGAGCTTTTAGAGCCACAAACCCATTTATTGCGTTACGTGCTTGAGAAACCTTACTCACGAGATATGGTCTATTCGATGTTAAGTTTAAGTAACGAACAAAAACAGCGATGTCCGATTCTGGAAGAGCAATTAGTAGAACTTGTTTTGATGGCGATGGAAAGATCTGAGAATGAATCTGATAGTGGCGATGTTTCAGAACAAACTACAAGTCAAACAGTATTTTTTTGGCAACATTTATCAAGTCATTTGATATACTTTGTACTTTATCATCATGCAAGTTTTCCTCATATGGTTGAGAGTCTTCATGACAAATTAGCTGCTAAAAATTTGAGGAAGGGTCGTGATCATTTAATGTGGGTATTGCTTCAATTTATCTCTGGAGCTATTCAGAAAAAATCGCTCGTAGATTTTTTGCCAATAATCAAACTTCATGATCTCTTGTATCCTGAGAAAGAACCAATCTCAGTTCCAGATATTACCAAGCCAAGTTGCACACATGCAATGGCAATAGCATCTATTTGGATTCACTTAATGAAAAAAGCTGAGTTGGAGCCCGTTAAACTTCAACGACCACTTCCAGTTTCGTTGAAGAAGCATGTCGATTGTTTACAGCAAAGTTTAATGAGCAATAATCTTCATTCAAGCTTTTACTCTGATTATCAAATTTCATTATTATGCAATGCTTGTAGGTCCAAGATTATTTATTGTGCATAAATAATTTCGTATGTTTTTAAGATTCCACAAATCAAGAATATTTCACTCGCCCGATGGGAGTGCTGGTTGATGCTGTTCAAGGAAACAACAGGAACAATAACAACTCCGGTGTTTCTAATGGCCAAGTCACTCCTTTATCAATGAATATTCTCGATTCACTTACCGTGCATACAAAAATGAGGTAAGTCTGATTTTTTATTATCTTGAGGTAAACAAAACTTGAAATTAAGGAATTGAATCAGATTAAAATCACATTTCAGTTATTTGGATGCCCTTGTCTATGCATAAATTTCTCTAAAGTCTGTTGAATCCTGAGTAGAGATGAGATTTTAGGGCATTTTGTGAACTATTTTGGGGAAAAATTTAACGACAAAACTAGAATGCAATTTTTAATTTTTATAAATTTACATTAGAGTTCGAGACAGGAGAAAAATAAAATCCCGCATTCCTCCTGCTCTAATAATAATGAACTTCGCTTCTTTCCGTTCCCGAATTTTATACACTCGGCTCCACCCGTTCCCGAAACTTAATCACACATTTCACCAGCAAACACTGATGAAAAGAAAAAAGAAAGAGAAAAAGGCAGAAAAATATGAAAATGTTTCGCTTTTTTAACATCTTCACGATCTCTTCTATTTATATTAGAAGGCGTCTTGTTTCGAAAACTAACGCTTATGTTGCCACGAGTGTTTAGACATGAGTATTTTCCCCATATCATTGTTACTAATGTTATTGTAGATATCTCGTTTTTGTAAATTTGCGTGCATCGATTAAATAAGAGAAGAGAGAGAGGTTAGTGGAAACGTTAAAGGAGAGTTTAGAGACGATAGTCTAGTGTCTCGTGTGAAGATGCTGGAACGCGTAGACGATGAATACCACCTTAGGTTATCCAAACAAGCAACGATGGGGTATATCTCTCCTCATTTCTGCGCAACACTTAATTCATACAGAGCGTTCAAAAAGTAAGTGATACAAAATTAAACTTTAAATAACTTTCAAACGACAATTCGTAAAAAACTCGTTTTTTCACATTAAGAAAGATTTGAATTTTGCCTTTTTAAATGTTATAATATTTACTTGTTATAAGTTATGCGAAGAGAATTTGAGTTTGGTCAAAAAATGATTCCATAGGAAAATCATTGCATTTTTAAAGCGCTGAACAACAATGATTCTAAAAACGAGCGAAAAAGTATAGCTCGCGAAGATTATTTAAATAAAATTGCACGAGAAATATTGTTATAAAATTTCGATTAAAATGCCTGTAATTACTGAAGAGCACAGATATCTTATAAAAAATTGAAGAAAATTTCATAAACTTGGGGGTCTTAAAATTTGCGAAAAACTCTTCATAGAATGCAATGCGCGATACTCAATAAGCGGTGTGGCAAAGCTATTAAAAAAGATCAATTTGAACGAAGTGATAAATAATAAAAAGACCAGGTCGTAAACGAACTGCTTTAACATTGCAAAATATAAATTTACATTAGAAATGAGTTGAAAAAATCGTCTTCGACAAGAAAATCAAAACGTCAAATATCGAAGCATTTAAACATTTCGATTAGGAGTGTGCAAAATATTTCAAAACGCAATTTTAAAAGTGTGGGAAAATTTACCACAGAAGCACATTAAAGAAAGCATTTTAAGTTGGCGGACGCGTTTACGAATGTGCGTTTCTGAAAAAGGTGACCATTTTGAGCAACTTCTTTAATTTTTCATTTCTATGAAAAATAAAATATTTTTTATTTCATTTCGTTCATTTCGATCAAAATTTTAAATTTCAAAGTAAAACTTTTCACGAGCATTTTTTATTTGAATGCGTTTCACCACATTCCTAAATCTTTCATTGTTTAGAGCTTTTTATATTTAACTTTCAAGCTCGTGTACCATAAACCATTGTTAATTTACTCAAAAAATTCAATGATTTTCTTATGGAAGCGTTTTCTGCCTAAATTTAATCTTTAATAACGCTAAAATAACATCAATTTACTACTTAAATGAATAACATTCAAACACACGAAAAGTAGATCTTTGTTTTCGTGAAAAAACAAAATTTCTTAGTTTTGTCATTTTAATTTTATTTAAGTTTATAATTTGTATCACTTACTTTTTGAACGCTCTGTACACTTGCTTTCAATTTAAAAATAAAGCAATGAGCAAAAAAAGCACGAAATTATTTCGCTGTTATCTGAATTTTTGTTTGTCATACCATTTTCAAATTTTCACTAGATGTTAGATAAAATTTCTTGTAAGATAAAGTTTTAGCTGGAAAAATTTTTTAATTGGTTCACTAATTTTTTTTAAAATAATAGTCAGTGTTGACTGCTTGTTAAGTGCAATTAATTGCAATGTATTGAATGTTTTTATACAAAGTGTGTGAATTAAAACGTAACACATGTTTCATAAATAAAAAAGCCTTTCGACTTTGAGATTATGTTAATAAAGTTATCATTAAAGTAAAACACAAAAACTCATGTTATTATAAAAACAATTCAAGTCACTAAACCATTTAACACATTAATTTTTTTCAAATTCTTTCTAATCTAAATATTGCATATAAGTTTTGTAAAGTAGTATTTTCCAAATTTTGAAAAACCATTTTCAGTTTTTTTAAAAATATCCTTTAGATATATTAGCGATTTTTCACGCATTCGGTAAAATATAACCAGTCTCTTATTAGTGCGGTTGCTTTCCTCAGAAAACATATGAGATTATTTACCCTCAGGTGATTTTGCGAGAAATTTATAATTACTAATGTTGTCTTTATATGCTTTTGGGTTTCAGCCAACTTTTAGATTATACATAAAATTTAAAACACTAACAAGTGCTAGCTGTGCAATTTTACGTAATTTGTTTTTCGACCAAATTTTATACACACTTATAGTGAAAGTAAGCGATTTTGTGCAAAATTGTTTGTTGTAACTTAACGCAACGTAAATTAATATAATTACACTCATAAAATCCCTAATTATAAATTAATTTAATTTAATTTAAAAAAGAGATTTGATTATCATAAATTTGAATGAAAGATATGTCGACGAAAAAATATGATCAAACTTTTGAGCAAATTTTGTGCATGCTTTATGTTTTTCAGGTTTTTTAACCAACAAATAAAAAATTATCAAAAAAAGAAAGGTGATACCAGTCGAGTTACTTATTTTCATTTCATTCATTTAATGATTGATTTGATGAAATGTTTTATTTAATTATTCTAGCTTGATTCATAATATTGTGACTCAAATGATGAAGATGGCTCAGTCAAAATCACCGACTCTTGTTTCGCCAGCACTGGTTGAAACCTATAGTAGACTATTAGTATACACGGAAATTGAGTCTCTTGGAATCAAAGGCTTCATGAGTAATAAAATTTTTCATATGTTTCAAATATCTAAAAATTACTCATTCTGCCACAGCTCAACTTTTGCCCACTGTTTGGCGAAGTCAAGCTTGGTCCATGCTTCACACAATTCTGGAAATGTTCGTTTATCGCTTACATCACGTTGCTGCACATTATAGGGTGCAATTATTACAAAGCCTTCATAGTTTATCGAGCGTTCCACAAACAAATCATACTCAATTGCATCTATGTATGGAAAGCACCGCACTTAAACTTATTTTAGGACTTAATAGTGCCGAAGTTCTGCAAATTCATCAATTGACGCGTTACCAACAAGAACCGAAGGGTCTTATTTCAGGTGAATCTGAAGAGCTCAATAAAATTCTAGTTCTCACCATCTCGAGAGCAATTCTCGTCACTGGCTCCGAAACTTTATCTGCCGCTTGGTGTAAAGATCTTATGACTACGATCATGCAAAGTACACCTTTGACTTGGTCGAGTCATACTTTGGCATCTTTTCCTCCTGTTATTGCCGAGTTTTTTAATCAGTATCCTTCTATCAAAGAGAATAAAGCCCAACTTAAAAGATCCGTTGAAGAAGAATATCGTAAATGGATAACAATGAGCAACGAAAATGATATAATCGCGCATTTTTCTTTACAAAGCACACCTTCATTATTCCTTTGTCTTTTATGGAAAATGTTGTTAGAAAATGATCGAATCAATCCTATTGCTTATAAGATTTTAGACAGAATAGGTGCAAGAGCGCTTTCTGTTCATTTGCGTACTTTAGCAGACTTTTTAGTATTCGAGTTTGCAAACTCTTTCGGAGGTCAGCATGTGAATAAATGCATCGATGCTCTAAACGACTTGATCTGGAAATGTCATATAATTACTTTGGACCGTCTATTACTTTGTTTAGTGAGTATAGCAAACTGAAGTGTATATTAATAGGTTTAATCCATAATTTAAAACATTGCATGTTACAGGTTTTACGCTCATTCGAAGGAAACGAAGCCCAAGTTGCCTTATTCATTATTCACTATTTACTTTTGAAACCAACCGAATTCAAGAACCGCGTACATGATTTTGTACGCGAGAATTCTCCTGAACATTGGAAACAAAACAACTGGCATGAAAAGCACGTTGCATTTTTAAGGGTAAGAGTTTTAAAAGTTTCAAAATATTTTTTAAAGTTATAACTTACGTTCTCTATATTTAGAAATATCCTGAGAAGTTTTACTTTGAACATTTCCCTGATGTTAGTGGCCAGAGTGTTCAACACACATATTTTCCAATGTATTTCAGTAATGTTTGTCTGCGATTTATTCCTGTATTCGATATAATTATCCATCGATTTCTTGAGCTCCCGACGATGTCTATGTCAGTTGATTCACTTCTGGACCAATTAGGTTGCCTTTACAAATTTCATGAACGCCCCATTACATACCTGTATAATACTTTACACTATTATGAACAAAAGTTAAGAGAACGACCTCAGCTTAAAAGAAAACTTGTTGCTTCAATTGTTGGTGCAGTCAATTGTCGAGCTCTAAGCGATGCTTATTCCGCTTACATTCAGCGTCCAGCAGAAGAAACTGATTGGACTCCCGATTTAGATTATTACATCAAACTAATTGGTCGAGTTGTCGATACATTAAATAGCAAAACACCTTTTCCTCACATTGATTATCGGTTTAATGAATTTCCGAACGCTGGAGTTCATAGTCTACATATTACATGTATAGAGCTTATGGCTTTACCAGTGAATCCTTCTACAGTAGGAAACAACTTACTCGAGATTATACTCACGGGACATAAAGTGATATGCAGAAGTAATGTAGAAAATTGGATCAATGCTATTGGCCTCGTGTTAAATGCTTTACCTGAGCCTTATTGGTCAGTGCTCAATGACCAGATCATCAGAATGATGCAAAGTCCATTGCTGCTTAATTGTCAAAATCAAGATATTTTTCACTTATTGGATTTCGACGGAAGCCATAGTTGCATGACTGAAATGCAAACTGGGTATTTAGTTGCAATAACCCATTCTGTCTTCCATCATGCCTCTGTCGGCCAAATAAGTTTGCTTCCACAATTCCTCAAAGAGAGAGTGAAACCGATAATAAAGACAGAAGAACAATTCATTTTCATTTGCCACATAGTCGGACCTTTTCTTCATCGGCTTTACGTTGAGAGAACAAGGATTGTGATGGATGTTACCATTGAACTCTATGAAATGTTAGAAGCTGTTGATAAAAATTGTGAAACATTGCATTACATCGATTCTATATGTGATCTCTTGTATCATATCAAATATATGTTTACAGGAGATCTGGTTAAGAATGAAATTGAAACTATAATTCGCAGTCTTAGACCTCAATTAAGAATGCGACTCCGTTTCATATGTGGCGAGAAATCACAGTGAACTACTCTTTCAATCGCCTATTCACACAATTGAATGGTTTTCTAGATTTTTAACTCCAATAAAAATGTTCAACAATTATATGCTTTTCAAAATTGTAAGTTATCATTGTTTATTGTATATCAAATTCATTGTAACTTAGTTTATATTCATTTGTAATATTTTTTCATCAAATGATCAAAATAAAATAAGAAAATAATAAAGAAGTGAAAAAAAATCTTTTTTCCTAATATAACTTTACAGAACATTTATCCAATCATTAAAAATTATTTTGGTTAATTGGTAACTAAATAGAATACATTATTCGCGTCTCGTAGATTTCCTCTTACTCACTTTCGGTTGGCAGGCAAAGTGCAATAAATGTAATGCAATAATTAAGTGAGTGATTATGATAGAGAGAGAGCTAGACTGACTAAAAACAATTACTTCCTGTCGTCATGCTCAGCTGGCCATTATTTTGGCCAAAATTTCATCATCTGCGCGATGTCTCAATTCATTGACAAAGTAACGCGACTAAGTAAATAAGAGCACACAAGGTCAAGTATAATTTAATAATTTTTAGAGTAAACATTCAACCTTTCAAAGCTAAAGTTATGAGATTATTTACAAAACTTGCAATACTTTAAACAAGTTACTTGTCATTAACAGCATCGAACCGTTTTGCGGCTATCGCAATCTTATTAACCTCAAAGCTTTTAAACGTGAATCTAAACTTAAAAAAAGTCGAAATCGCTCTTAGCATTGCTAAAAGTCACCGCTATTCATCATTTTAAAACGTGTCCTGAATTTTATTTTCTTCGATTATGTTTTACCGCACGTTTTCTGTAAATCTTATTAAACTTTGGCTTTTTTTAACTCGCGAATGTTTTCAAAGCAAAACTTTGTGTTTGCAAAAGTTTTTATATTCGAAGCCTATAAAGTGCGTTGGTTACATGTATTCTCTATGCAAGTGTTGCAAAAAAAGATGATTTTCATTTCATTGAAAGTGATTTTTACATTTTTAAACAATGACAAACGAATAAAATGGAGTTAAATGTAATTAAAGTGAAACAAGGTTTTCGCTTTCCACATTTCTATGAATTGTGTTTAAAATTGAAAATTCGAAAAGCTTATTTTTAGCGAGTTGGTCGTTTAGGGTTAAGAACACACACACTAGCGATTGCGACAATGAATGCAACAGCAAAATGAATGAACTTAAAAGCAATGAGTCGTGAAATGAAATATTTTGGTGAAAAAGCGAATGCAAACGAAACACGCAAAGTTTCGCCTGTTTGCAGACAAAACGAGGAATGCAGTACTTTGCGCAATGATACGAACAACAGTGTTTGTCTTAAGTTTTGTGCGCAATGTTTTGTTTTTGTTGAGTTGAAAACAGTGAATTTTAAAATTCGGTTGAAATGCAAATGAAGCGAATCATTGTTTAAAGAGAATCCATGTGTTGCAAAAAGTAGCGAAAGTGAGACGCTGATTGCCATTTCGCTTTTAGCGTCATTGTGTCCACATTTCGACAACAGAGGAACAGCTTGAAATCGATTGCGTCCGTTTTCGATCACCGCTCGTTTCAATTGTCGATTGAATCGAAACGAGCAGCGGTGAATTACTGCGGAGCTCTCGCGAAAGGCGCGCTTTTATTCATTGTTCACTTCGCGTTTTGCATTCAAACAAAGCTCTTTTCGGACGCGCGTTCGCAACCGATTCTTTTCAGGAAACGCGCACTTCGAACAAAGTGATCGCAACCGAAAAGCAAGCGTCGTAAGTCGCAGATCGCAACAAGCGGCATTCAATCTTAATTACCGTCTTCTCCAAGTGTTGACCGCGTTTTCAACTTCAAGCAAATGTCCGACGGTAAGTTTTATTTTCGCTTTTTGATTAACGGTTTTTCTCGCTTCAAACGCAGCGTCGAACTTATCTATATTCGTGTTTTTGCCTTCTCTGCTCGTTTCGCTTCAAATCGAATTCGTTTAATTACTGTTAATTTATTTTTTAAAAGAAGCTGTTTATTGCCCGAAAATGAAAAAGCGTTCGACGTTCGACTAATCACACCGTCCATCTTTCTCAATCATCGCGCTCTGCTCGCGAAGCGACCGAAAAAAGGGTTATTTTGAGAGTGCACAAATCGCGATTAAAAAGTAAATCAACGTTTAACACCGATTCGAGTTAAGTGACCTTTGCTTGCGAGTTCGGAGCGGAGTAGTTATGCAATTCGAGTGTTTGAGTGTGTGTTCCCCACTTATCTGATCGGACACTGGCGGTGAACTTAACGCCAATCGCGCTTTCTTTATTTAAATCCACGATTAAACAAATGCTGCAAACATGAATAAAAATAAAAGTGCAGTCGAGAAACGCGTCGTTGGATTAAAAAGCTCAAATCGATTTTGGGAAAACCTGACGCTGTCTGGTCTCGGTTTAATCGCCTGATGACGATCGCTGTGGTCGCGAATTGCAGTCACGCAAATCAATTGTGACATTTATGGGTTTGTCCATAAGTTTAGTGTTGGGTGTGTATGTATATGCGAAACGAGACCAATCGCTTTCTTTCGGTTCTAAACTGAACAAAGCCCTTGTTTTGAATCGAACGAGAAGTGCTTCGAGTAGGAAAACTGTTCAAAGTCAAAGTCATCTGTAAGCTTTCGCACACTTTTCGTTTGAAACTCGAAACCGAGTTCATCGGCAATATCAAATTTAAGATCGCCTCACTTAAAGAACTCTTTTAGTGTTTCGCGAAGTTCTCTTTAGAGATGATCATCGGTATTCCGATTCGAATTGTTCGTCACATTGTTTTCAATTTTTCTCCTTTACTATTTTGCAGTAGACGCAAACGATTTGAAGCAGTCAAAGGGTGGAATTAAGTATGACCTGGTGCTCGAACAGCCCACCACTGAAGCACCTACAAATCTACAATCGCAATCTCCATCGCGCGCGATATCCGTTGAAGAGATCGAAAACAAGCTGAAAGCGGCCGAAGAAAGACGACGATCGATGGAGGCGATGAAAATCAATCAGTTGAAAGAAAAAGAAAATCATATTATGGAATTAAAGGAGAAGCGAAACGAGTATAATGCCAATTTCATTGAGAATGCCCGCGAGTCATTGGAGAAGAAGATGGAAACTTCGAAAGAACTTCGCGAAAATTATCTCAAAGGTATTCAGGATAAGCTGCAGGAACATGTAAGTATTGCCTCTATTTTTTGCTTTTCGCTGTCAAAAGTTAATGAAAATATATTACGAATATTTGAGTCTAGAAATGTTGCTTCTACTTTTCAGGAGCGACGAGTGGCTGAGGTTCGACAGAATAGAATGAGTGGTTCGCAGATTTCGTGCGATGGCGATGCCACCGAAGCTGCTCAAAGTGAATAAAATTGCAACGAAAAAAACGATTTCACTATCTTGCCTTTCCTTTTCGCTTTGCCTTAACTTTCATTGAGATGAATACAATTTTAAAAGCACCAATTTTTAATTCAGCAAATTTATACTTTTTTGATGTAAGCTAATAAAAGTGATTTTAAAGCATCGAAATAATTTGTTGCCACGCAATGCAATTGTTTTGATTTCTTGCGCTTGTCATCGGAGCGATTATGTAATCGCACGGAGCATTACTCAGACGCGTCATTCGCTGCTCGCGATGATTGCGTCTCACAGAGATGAAGGCAGTGTCTGCAATTCGCTTTGCCGGCGATCAATAAAGAAGCACGAATTTCGCGATTCGTACGCCTGAAAGGATACTCAACCGTCGGCAGCGAATCCATGGCAACTTGCCAGCGAATGTGCACGTGTTTTGCGAGTCGAGCATTGCGAGCGACCGTTGCGAGTGAACCTCGCGTGTGAATGCGTTTGATTAAAAACGAGAAATGAAGGCATTCCTTCTCCTCAACGATTCCTGCGAAACGGTGTTCGAAGGCACCGCATTCGGAGCGTCCGTCACGACCGCGGGCGAAGTCGGTACGTTTTCCAATCGGAAGCTATCGCTGCACATTCCACTTCTCACGCGATTTCCGCGTTTACAGTTTTCCAAACAGGAATGGTTGGATATCCGGAATCGCTCACCGATCCTTCGTACCACAGACAAATTCTGGTTCTGACCTATCCATTAATTGGTAATTACGGCGTTGCCAACACCGACGACAAAGACGAATTCGGCTTACACAAGTTTCTCGAATCTCACAAAATCTGGATTTCCGGTTTAATTGTTTGCGAACTTTCGAAAGATTATAGTAATTGGAATGCGAAAAAATCTTTGGACTCTTGGTTAAAAGAGAACAATATTCCCGGCATTGAAGGTGTTGACACGCGGCAACTGACAAAATTTCTTCGAGAAAAAGGCTCTGTTTTGGGTAAAATTATCTTCAACTCGCCCGACGAAGCAGCAAAGGTTCCAATAGTAGATCCCAACAAAATAAATCTTGTTTCGGAGGTTTCCATTAAAGAACCGCGTGTTTTCAATGAAAATGGCTTTCCTAAAATTTTAATGATCGATTGCGGCGTGAAATACAATCAAATTCGCTGCTTTTTGAAACGTAAAGCTCGTGTCATTTTAGTCCCATGGGATTACCCCTTTCATCAACATATAAAAGATTTTGACGGTCTGTTCATTAGCAACGGACCAGGCGATCCTAAATTTTGTACTTCCGTCATAAATAATTTAAAAACAATGCTAAGCCTTGCCTCTCCAAAACCAATTTTTGGTATATGTCTCGGACATCAACTTCTTTCTCTGGCTGCTGGAGCTTCAACCTATAAGATGAGCTATGGCAATCGAGGACATAATCAGCCTTGCCTTTTTCTTAATACTGGTCGTTGCTGTATCACCTCACAAAATCATGGATATGCCGTCGATCCTTCAACGCTAGATGAAAGCAATTGGTTGGCATTGTTTAAAAATGCCAACGACAAATCCAATGAAGGAATAGTTCATCGCAAGAAACCATTCTTTAGTGTTCAATTTCATCCAGAGCATGATGCCGGTCCGGAAGATATGGAATTTCTTTTTGATGTATTTCTTGAAGCAGTTACTTCATGCGTTGAAAACATCGACAATGTTCCCAACATTGTTGAACTTATTAAGCTGCATTTAAAACCCAGCATTCTCTATCCAATGAACCAAAATTTGCGAAAATACCCGAAAAAAGTTCTTATTTTGGGGTCTGGAGGTCTTTCAATTGGGCAGGCAGGCGAATTCGATTACTCTGGTTCGCAAGCAATCAAAGCATTGAAGGAAGAAAAAGTTTACGTGATTTTGATCAATCCAAATATTGCAACTGTACAAACCTCGCCTGACTTAGCTGATAAAGTTTATTTCTTGCCTATAACTCCTGATTATGTCACAGAGGTGATTAAATTAGAAAGACCAGATGGAATATTGTTGATGTTTGGTGGCCAGACAGCTTTAAATTGTGGCGTTGAATTAGAAAGTTGTCACATTTTTGAAAAATACAACATAACCGTTTTGGGCACACCTATTTCATCTATTGTATGTACCGAAGATCGTAAGCTTTTCGCAAAAAAAGTTGAGGAAGTTGGTGGAAAAGTAGCTCCAAGTGGTGCCGCGTATTCTGTTGAAGAAGCCATTACAATCTCTAAAAACCTTGGTTTCCCGATATTAGTAAGAGCAGCTTATGCTCTTGGTGGTTTGGGCTCTGGTTTTGCTCACAATGAAGTAGAGTTAAAGAAACTTGTCTCACAGGCATTTGTACATTCAACCCAAGTACTTTTAGATAAAAGTTTAAAAGGTTGGAAAGAAGTCGAATACGAAGTTGTTCGCGATGCCTATGACAATTGTGTAACTGTTTGCAATATGGAAAATGTTGATCCTCTTGGTGTTCATACCGGTGAATCGATTGTAGTTGCACCCAGTCAGACGTTAACTGATTCTGAGTATAACATGCTTAGAACTATGGCTATTAGAGTTGTTCGACATTTGGGTGTTGTAGGAGAATGTAATATACAGTATGCTTTAAACCCTGCCTCTGAAGAATTTTATATTATAGAGGTAAACGCACGATTATCAAGAAGTTCAGCACTCGCTAGTAAAGCCACAGGATATCCCCTAGCATATGTCGCTGCAAAATTGTCGCTTGGAATACCTTTGCCTGAATTAGATAATTCAGTAACTGGTGCAACCACTGCATGTTTTGAGCCAAGTTTAGATTATTGCGTTGTTAAGTTCCCCCGTTGGGATTTAGCGAAGTTTATCGGAGTTAGTCGAAAAATCGGGAGCTCAATGAAAAGTGTCGGCGAAGTTATGGCTATAGGAAGAAGATTTGAAGAAGCATTCCAAAAGGGATTAAGAATGGTTGATGAAAACATCTCTGGTTTCGATCCATATTTGAAACCTGCGAATGAAGAGGAGCTAATATGTCCAACTGACAAGCGCATATTCGTAATTGCTGCAGCTTTAAAAAGGAATCATTCCGTCGAAAGACTTCACGAACTAACCAAAATTGATTGTTGGTTTTTGCATAAACTGAAACGAATAATTGACTATCAAACTTACTTAGAATCATTTAAATCGGTTTCCGAGGCATTGAAACCTGAAGTTATTTTGGAAGCAAAGAGACTTGGGTTTTCAGACAAACAAATAGCCCAATGCATTGAGTGCACAGATATAGTTGTAAGAAAAGCAAGGGTTGAAAACAACATCTTGCCTTTTGTGAAGCAAATCGACACTGTGGCTGCTGAATGGCCTGCTGTCACCAATTACCTTTATCTAACATACAACGGTAATAAGCACGATATTGATTTTCCTGGTGGCAGTATCCTGGTTCTGGGATCTGGCGTCTACCGAATCGGAAGCTCCGTTGAGTTTGATTGTTGCGCTGTTGGTTGTGCGTTGGAATTAAGAAAGGTATTATAACTTTTTAACTTAAAACTTTTTTTACGAACAAATTTCTTTCTTAACAGCTGAACAAATCTACCATAATGGTTAATTGCAATCCAGAAACTGTTAGTACAGATTACGATATGTGTGATCGATTGTATTTTGAAGAAATTTCTTTTGAGGTAATGGCTTAGCTTATATTTGAAATCCAAATCTTTGCATTTATCTTTATAGACAGTTATGGACATCTACAACATCGAAAATCCATTTGGTATCATTCTTTGTATGGGAGGGCAATTGCCAAATAATATAGCAATGGATCTACATAGGCAAAAAGCTAGAATTTTGGGTACTTCTCCTGAGAGCATCGACAACGCTGAAAATCGCTTCAAATTTTCCCGAATGCTTGATAATTGTGAAATATCTCAACCTCAGTGGAAGGAACTAACCAGCATAGAAATGGCTAAAAAATTCTGTAATAGTGTTGGTTATCCTTGCATTGTTCGGCCGTCTTACGTTCTCAGTGGTGCAGCGATGAATGTTGCTGCATCTGATAAAGATCTTGAAAAGTATCTTAGCGAAGCTGTTGCAGTATCGAAAACATATCCTGTCGTTATATCGAAATTCATCCTCGAAGCGAAAGAGATTGATGTTGATGCTGTCGCATGCGATGGGGAAGTTATTTGTATGGCGGTTTCTGAACACGTTGAAAATGCTGGAGTTCATTCGGGTGACGCAACTCTTGTGACACCTCCTCAAGATATAAATGAACAAACGTTTTCACGAATCCGAGCTATCTGTGAGTCAATTGGAAGGCAACTCGAAGTTAACGGTCCTTTCAACATGCAACTGATCGCAAAAGACAATCAATTGAAAGTAATCGAATGCAATTTACGAGTTTCGCGATCTTTTCCATTTGTTTCCAAAACTCTGAATTGCGATTTTGTTGCTTTAGCAACTCGAGTTATTATTGGTGAGAAAATTGATCCTATTGAAGTCACATATGGAAATTTCGCAAAAGATGGTTCAACAAAAAGCCGCGTTGGAGTTAAAGTTCCCCAATTCTCGTTTTCTCGTCTCGAAGGAGCTGATGTTACTTTGGGTGTAGAAATGGCAAGCACGGGAGAAGTCGCTTGTTTTGGCGAGAATCAGTATGAAGCTTATTTGAAAGCTATGATAAGCACTGGCTTTCGAATACCAAAGCGTAAAATAGTTCTTCTCTCGATTGGAAGTTTCAAACACAAAAATGAACTTCTTCCAAGTATTCGAATGCTGTATAAAATGAATTACAAGTTATATGGATCAATGGGAACTGCTGACTTTTACAATGACAATGATATTCCTGTTGAAGCGATTGAGTGGCCTTTTGGTGACGTAGGAAGTGAAGGGACCACAAAAGGTCAAATTGATAATATTGCAAGTTATTTATCTACTAAAGAATTTGATTTGGTGATAAATATACCGATTAGAAGCAGTGGTGCTCGAAGAGTTTCCACTTTAGGTTATCGAACCAGACGATTCGCTGTTGATCACTCCATTCCCCTAATATCAGATGTTAAGTGTGCCAAACTTCTTGTACAAGCTCTAAGATTAATTGATGGTGCTCCACCTGTTAAATCGCACATTGACTGCTTTACTTCAAAAAAGATAGTCCGATTACCTGGCTTAATCGATGTTCATGTTCATTTTAGAGTGCCTGGAGCTCCACATAAAGAGGACTTTGACAGTGGAACAGCAGCGGCCTTAGCTGGAGGAATAACTCTTGTTTGTGTGATGCCAAATACAACACCTGCAATCATAGATGAAGCATCTCTTTCACACGAAAGACAATTAGCAAAGCACGATGCTCGATGCGACTATGCTCTTTTTGTAGGAGCAACTCCTTCGAATGCCGAAGAAGTCGCCAAAATTGCAAAAACAAACACAGTTGTTGGCCTTAAAATGTACCTGAACAATACTTTTGGCGACCTTTGCATGCCTAAAGTTACCGACTGGATAAAGCATTTCGAGTCTTGGCCTAAGAACATACCAATTTGCGCGCATGCTGAAGGTCAAACGACAGCATCCGTTATTTTTTTGGCTGATCTGCACCAAAGGTCTATTCACATTTGTCACGTAGCTCGCGAAGAAGAAATATTGATAATTAAAGCTGCAAAAGAGAAAGGAATAAAAGTTACTTGTGAAGTTTCTCCACATCATCTTTTTCTTTGTGAAGACGATGTAATAAAGATTGGCGAAAAAAAGTGCACTGTGAAGCCTCCATTAGTTTCAAAGAGAGACCAGCAGGCACTTTGGAAGCATATTGACTTAATAGATTGTTTTGCTACTGACCACGCGCCTCATCTTGTGGAAGAGAAACTTTTCAAGTCACCTCCCGGATTTCCTGGCTTGGAAACTATGGTTCCACTATTATTGACAGCAGTTTGTGAGGGCCGCCTCACGTTAGATGCCTTAATACAGAAGCTTTATATTAATCCGAAGAAAATATTTAACTTACCCGATCAAAAGGATACTTATATTGAAATCGATATGGACGAGAAATGGGTCATTCCCGATAAGTTGACTTATTCCAAAGCAATGTGGACGCCTTTTGCTGGAAGAAATGTTCAGGGAAAAGTACGAAGAGTTGTCCTGAGAGGAGAAGTGGCCTTTATTGACGGAAAAATCCTTCTAAGTCCAGGCTATGGAAAAGAAGTTGTATTTCCAGAAGTTGGAATTGAGGATTCTGCTAATTTCACATCAGCAGAAATTTATAATCATATGCTCAGCGAATTAGGAGTTGTAGAACAGAAGACTCCTTTGCAAGTTTCCTCCAGCGCTCTCAAACAAATTTCATTGACTGTTACCAGTCCCTCAGTCGTAAAGCCGATTCATTCGCCAGTTGTTGCTTTTAAGAATGAACTTTATGGAAAGCACATAATCTCCGCTGAAATGTTCACTCGCGATCAACTACATTCCTTATTCAACTTGGCTCATAGTTTTAAAAGCGACTTACAGAAGGAAAAACTGCTTGACCATTATTTGCGTGGAAAAATTATGGCATCCGTTTTTTTCGAAGTAAGCACACGAACGAGTTGTTCGTTTGCTGCTGCGATACAGAGATTAGGTGGTCAAGTAATTTCTGTAAACGAATCTTCTTCGTCGGTACAAAAAGGCGAAACGCTCGAGGATACAATTGTTTCGATAAGTCAATGGAGTGATGTCATAGTTCTAAGACATCCTAAACCAGGTGCCGTTGAAAAGGTTTCCAAGACTTGCCCAATTCCAGTTATAAACGGAGGTGATGGAACAGGAGAACACCCCACTCAGGCATTGCTTGATCTGTTTACCATAAGAGAAGAAATTGGTACTGTTGGAAATGGACTAATTGTAAGTTCGCTCTTACTCATTCTATTTTATCGCAATTAAAATGTACATTAGATAACTTTGGTCGGAGATTTGAAACATGGAAGAACAGTTCATTCTTTGGCCAGACTCTTAATTCATTACGAAGTTCATCTGCGATATGTTTCTCCTCCAGGTTTAGAAATGCCTTCGTCTATTATAGACTATGTTCGAGAAAAAGGAAAACACAGAGGAATTACACAAGAAGTATATTCAAGTTTGGAAGATGCATTGGTTGACACAGATGTTTTGTACATGACTCGCATACAAAGAGAACGTTTCGCATCTAAAGAAGAATATGAAAGATCATGTGGCCACTTCACTATAACTCCTCAGTTAATGAGAAAAGCAAAGAAAAAAATGATAGTAATGCATCCTTTGCCACGCAATGAGGAGATAAGGTAATAAAAGAATTTATTTCGAATCATTTAGACAAACTTTATTCCAACAGTCCTGAATTTGACACCGACCCAAGAGCGGCTTATTTTCGACAGATGCAGTATGGAATGTACGTGCGAATGGCTTTGTTGGCTATGATTTTTGGGAAACATTAATCTTATACTTTCTGTTGGAATAATCATGTATTTCTTAAAGTAATACAACTTGCGTCTATTTTTTCTACATTTCAATTGATAACTGATTCATTAATTGCTTAATAAAATTTCATTTACATGATTTGATGGACCGAATAAATTTTCAAAATGTTTCACAAATACTTCGCAATGTTCGCCAGGAACAAAATTTGGTGAACCTCTTATTCTCATATTTCTTTCTTCAAAAAATTTGAATACAGAATAGAAAATTTCATTATCACGTGAGTTCATGGCAAACTCTAAGAATTTACGCGCAGAAACATTATCGACATTTCCATGCCTTTGAATATAACGTAAAGCACGTACAACTTCGTATTGCGATAGAAAAATATCGACGATATCTTCCTGTGCAACAGAAAGTCTTTTGAACATGTCCAATGCTAGTTGAATAGCGTGACTATATTTGGGTTGAAGTGATAATAATAAACACGCAAGAGGCTTAGAGTCGGTAAATACGTGGTACTGTAGAAACTGATGGAGTTGATAGAAACGATTGCTTCTTATAAGCACATTGATCAACAATTCATAGATAAAGTATTGTACAGGAATTTGCATGCTAACCAAAGAATTGATATATTCAAATAATACTGCGATAATGAACTCATCGTGAAGTTCCTACAATTTCAGAAAAAAAAATAAAAATAGTTTCCTGCTTCTTTTTAATTCACTTACAATTGATGATTCTTCAAATATTGAAAAGGTTGAAGAGAACATATCAGTTTGGTCAATGACAGTGCAAGTTTTTTTGCCAGTTTCAAAGCAATTTCCTTTCGATTCGTTTAAATCTGACAATGAATCTCTGTAAACGGCATTAAGTTTGTTGAATAAGAAAGCTATTTTTCCAAGAACATTCGAAGAAGTGTCGAACATCTTTTTGCCAATTACATTACGACACATATTGAGAATTACTGGCTTTGAATTTTGCCGCAGCAACAAAAAGTCAAAAAGTTGAGAGTCGTTTGACATCATGCGACAAAGAGGCAATAAATTCAACTGAAGAAGCCATAAAAAACCTAATTTTGCGTCAATTATAATATTTGGCTGAAAAACGACCCAATTTGTTGAATCTATATAAATATTTTAAGCGAAATCATAATTCTTTGTAGACTTACAAAGCTCACAACTAATTTTATCGTCAATTTTAAAAGGTTTTATCGAATATGGAGGAACAACGGGAGAATGGTGCAACACTGTTCCTTCTTTTTTTGCTCCCGAAAACCGAATATCAAATAAAAGCGATGTCTGTGATGTCTGGTGATGAACAACTATCAAATCATCTACAACATTCATTGCAAAACGGCCGGTCAATTGAAGCTCGAGTACGTGATCTTTGTGCGGGTAGCCTTCTCTATAATATTCAGGATAGATAGATAGGATAGGTTAAATAAATAAAAGTTAATAAAAATTTTATTTACTTTACTAGCGTGTAAAGAGAAATTTGAGCGCCCTTTGATTGTTTTGATGTTTCATGTCTCAAAACCAGCAGATAAGTTTTTCCGTACCTGTTTCACAGTTTGATTATATCAATTTTCATTTTTCACAAGTTTTCTGCTTACAAATTGACCAAAGCGACATCACGTTCAAACAAACATAATTTTGGGGGACTCGGCTTGTTCGTCCATTCAACTTCAAACTTACTCAGCTTGTACATAGAGGATACCTAAATCAATTATCAGCAAGAAATAATGCATAATGAAAGCATAATGCTTACTCGGAACTGAAAGCCCTGAAGAACGTTGCCAATAACTCCAGTCGAGAGTAGAAGTATCACAGAACTAGGCTAAAGACAAATACTCGAAAATACAAACTATTGATTTCAACAAACCTGAAAAATAAACCAATTCACGGAAATATTGAAACTTTTCAAATGTTTCACGATTTGTTTTTCGGGAATAATTTGAAAGTGTTCGATGCCAGATTCACAAATAAAAACGATTTCTGTGTTACTCGTCCACACGAATCCTATGATTTTGCTATTTTTACCCTAAATTTACCGCTGTAAAAACGAAATCGTACACAACGCTTACCTTAGAAGACTGTGAGTAAATCGAGGTAATGATGCCATTTGAAAAATTCAAAAACTGGACCACATTTTGAGATCGCTGAATTGCGAGCGTCGCAAAGTTTGGCGAAAACTTTATTGAAATTATATCGCATTTCTCACTTAGACTGAAATATGAAAGTGAGTTCAACATAACACGTAAGTTAGGACAATTTACCGAAAAGTGAACTCAGCGTCTAAATCTGGTCCTTTGACCTGAACGCCGTCTAAGCCTCCGTTTTTGACGACAAACAGCTTCAGTGAAAGGAATGAAAATGAAAAGCAGAAGAACAGAGAATCTCACCTGTCTGTTGCTTTCGTCGAAGAACACAGCATTCTGACGACTGACTGCTTCGAAGCGTATACAACTGCTGTCCAATTGCAGAATGTAATTGTCGCAATTCGCCATTCTTCGCAGGCTTCGACACGCTATGCTTTGCTAAACATCTGTTCGCTGAGGCAACGCTCACAACTGCCGTGCGACTGTTTGTGGTTACCGCAACGACGCGATTGCCAATAAGTGCAACACTTTACGCTCCGAATGTCACCCTTCTCTTTGTTTATTTCGTCGAAAGTAGAGAATTAAATGGAAGCAAACAATGCTTCAAATCAAGTGTTGGTCTCTAATTGACTTTCGAACAGTGCTGCTAGCATCGAAAGCGAAGCGTTTGAATGAGCGTCTGAATTGAAGGAACACAGTCCGTGAACGGAGAGCGCTTTGCGAGCGATCGAGTCGTGCGAAACGCTTTTCGGACCGCACGCGACCCGCGCCCGCCCTCAGTCCGAGTGCATCATTCGAAACCGATACCGACAAAGTGACCGCCGCTCGACAGACGCAGAGAGCGCGGTACGGAGACGGTCCCTTTTCGAGGCGGGACCCATTTAGAAAATCGGGAATTAAGCGCCAAATTAATGGGAAGTCGCTTTCGAAAAAAAGGGTTCGCTTTTCGCTCCTTTCTAAGTTTTGCATTCGACTGAAACACGAACAATGGTCAAAACACGCACTTCGTTCGAAGATAAAGAATTCAGTGACGACGTAAGCGACCGCCGCTTGTTTCGCTTCCCTCACCTTTGTTTGAATAACCTTCTTTTGCAGGAAAATGATGAAAGCATTGCTTTGCGTCGAACGCGACGACGGGCCAAAGTTGCTCCTAATCAAGCCTTTTTTCGACACTCGACTGATAAGGTGAATGGCTGTGATTCGAAAACCAACACTTTTGCGGATGAAAGCACTTCCGGTCGTTCGGTTATCAGCAAACACGAGTCCGACGATTCGTTCGATCCTTCCAATATTCGTGTTCGACGATTGAGACGCAAAATCAACCGCTTAACGTACAGGAATCTAATCAATGATGTGGTTCGCAACAGAACAACCAAAAATGTGCAGCCGAATGTTCGCCGAAGTGGCAGACAAAGGAAATCTCTCTTTAACACTATGAATGAGAGCATAATCGAATCGGGACCTTATGAAGAACTTGACAACCACTGTTACTTTTCAACAGTATCCAATCTTGCGAATAATCACCAAAATTTAATTGACGAGAAGCCGAAAAAGAAGCCTGGTTACCATGAACTCAAACGATTGGGACTCATTAACAAACTCCCTTCAGATGTCGAAAGTGACATGTATTCGAAAATCAAAACATCGCGGAGGAAGATGATACCAAATCAAGATGCTGGTGCAGTCGCAGATACAGAAGAAACAGAAGAGGCTTCCGGAACTGAATGCACACCTTCAAAAAGGCGTTTGAGACGCAAACGGTTGTCAGAACAAAATCCTACATCTGAAACTCAATCGAGCTCAGAATCAAGTTCAGAGTCGGAAAGTGAAGAAATAATGGAAAATAAAGCTCCAACGAAGTATTATCTTCGCCCTAAACGTCAATTGACGCAAAAAATTGAGGAAGTGACAGATACGGGACCAAAACTTAGACCACGCCATCGTCATCATCACCACAGAACATTCAAGTCACCAATAGTCCGACGTAGTCACCGTCGTAGATTTGCCCATAATTCAAGTTCCGAATCAAGTTCAAGCAGTGACGAGGCACGTTTCGAGCGGCGAAAGTCTGAGAACATGATGAGAGCGAGAAGCCGATGTCTGCCAATGAATTTTGAGTCTAAAGATGCTTTAACAGGAATTTTGCGAGAAAGAAGAACTGTTGGCTCGAGTTTGGCTGATATTGATCCAATGGACATAGATAAATCGGTACTTTTTGATCGCATCGGTGGCTTAGACGAACACATCCAATCGCTTAAAGAAATGGTACTGTTTCCATTATTGTACCCCGAAGTATTCGCGAAGTACAAAATTCAACCTCCTCGTGGAGTATTGTTCCACGGTCCACCAGGAACCGGAAAAACTTTGGTTGCACGCGCCTTAGCAAATGAGTGCAGCCAAGGCGGTACCAAAGTTGCCTTCTTTATGCGAAAAGGTGCTGATTGTTTAAGTAAATGGGTTGGTGAAAGCGAGCGTCAATTACGACTCCTTTTTGATCAGGCTTATCTTATGAGACCTTCAATTGTGTTTTTTGATGAAATCGATGGTATAGCCCCCGTTAGGTCAACAAGACAGGACCAGATTCACAGCTCTATTGTGTCAACATTATTGGCTTTAATGGATGGACTTGATAGCAGAGGGGAGGTGATTGTCATTGGAGCAACAAACCGCATCGAAGCAATCGATCCAGCTTTGCGACGTCCTGGGCGCTTTGATAGAGAATTTTATTTTCCTCTACCTTCGCTTGATTCTAGAAAAAAAATTTTAGAAATTCATACTAAGGAATGGAGTCCTCCCTTAAGTCCTAGTATCATTAATACTCTAGCAGTACTTACAGCGAATTATTGTGGTGCTGACCTCAAAGCATTATGTGCTGAGGCTGCATTAATAGCCTTAAAACGTCGATATCCGCAAATATACAAGTCAAGAGCAAAACTCTTATTAAATACTGACGAAATAAATATAAGTATTAATGACTTTATCACTGCCACCAAAAAAATTGTTCCATCAATTCAAAGATCAACAAATTCATGCTCAAGGCCTCTTTCTATAGTTGTGAAACCATTATTGCACAGATTACAGAAAAAAGCAATCGAAATCATTTCCGAAATATTCCCTGCCTCAAGAAAGAATCATGATGCAAATATTCCATTCGTTGATTTGGATCTTCCAAATGATGATACCAAACTAGACAACATTTCTATACAACCATTGCAATGGGTCGGAAACTTTAGACCAATGTTGCTTATACATGGACAGAAAGGAATGGGACATAGTTCTCACTTAGCACCATCAATTTTGCATCATTTCGAAAACATATCTCACCTAAAACTCGATCTTCCATCGTTGTATGCAGTCAGCACAAGATCACCAGAAGAATCATTGGCAAATTTATTTCTAGAAGCGTACAAAAGGATTCCGTCGACAATTTACATGCCGCGAATCAACCAATGGTGGGGAACACTTTCGGAAACATTAAGAACCACTTTATCTACAATAATCGACGATATGGAATCAAACATACCTATACTCATTTTAGCTACGAGTGACTGCCATTTCGATGAATTGTCTGAAGACTTGAAAGAACTTTTTTGCGAAAATCGCTCGAGTAAAAGATTGCTAGAAATGTCCAGTCCTAGTCGTAAAGAACGAGAGTTGTTTTTCGCACCCCTTTTTGAAGACCATATTTATAAAAAACCTTCACTGCCAAGTAAAAGTATTGTGCTTGAAGAACTGCCACTCGCTCCTCCTCCTGAACCTAGAAAGCTAACAGAGAAGGAGACGGAAAGGCTTATTAAACAAGAAGAAGCTACACTCAGGGAATTAAGATTATTTTTGCGAGATGTGCTTGCCAAACTTTTGAGGGACCGAAGATTTGCAATTTTTGTGAAGCCCGTTGACACTGAAGAAGTACCTGATTATTTGGAAGTCATTAAAAATCCAATGAACCTCGAATTAATGATGGCTAAAATTGATACACATCAATATCAATTGGCCTCCCAGTTCCTAGCAGACATTGACTTAATTTGTTACAATGCTTTAGAATACAATCCCGATCGTGACTCAAGCGACAAAATGATTCGACATCGTGCGTGTGCTCTTCGTGACAGCGCTTATGCTTTGATTGATGAAATGCATTCTGATTTTGAGACTCAATGTGAAGCAATCAAGGAAAGGCGTGATAAGAGAGGTAAGTTATTTAAAATTTGATTGTTCTTTAATACTCAATTTTAGGCGAGACACCATCAAAGTTCGCTCCTTCAAACTATAAAGTGGTACCATTGGCTAATGCTACTAATGATGTCCAGCAAAGTTGCAATAACGCTGATGAAGATACCGAGATCGAATCAAGTAATGAAACGGGTTGTGAAACGATTGATGGTAAAAAAAGAACTAGTAATAAGTTAAATAAAACGAAGAAAAAATTGCGGACTGAAGATGTTTTGAACGATATTGTGAATAGCAGCGAATCAGTGGTAATTAATGGAAGAAAACTTTGTCCGGAAGTGACCCAGAAAGCGCAGAGCAATGAAACTTCGAATGCTGTCGTTGGCCACTCGGAAAAAGACCAAAATGAAAAGGCAGACGAAATCAAAGAATTAATTATCGATAGAAATAAAGTTAAACGTTTAATGGAAAGAGTAGTAGAAACAACAAATGGATGCAACGTTGACGAGCTGGAAGAATTATATTCTACCATATATCGTTTGATATCTGAGCTACGTAACGAATGGAATAGAAGCTGTTTGGAAAAGGTGAGTGCTATCATTTCGTGTTCAGCTTCTTTACTCGTCGCTATTTTCAGAAAATAAGTGCTGAAGTCGACAAGTTCGAGAGACTGCACAAAAGACATCGTTTTTGACAAAGCATTATTTGCTAATTATTGATGTGAATTTGGTGAGTGTGTTTTTGCTCAAACATAATTCATGCCTCAAGAAGTCGCTGTAATTTTGTACATGTTTTCTCTTTTTCACTCAACTATTCAATCAAATATTAATCGATTAATAAAGCGATAAAAACAAGCGAGTGCTGTACTCACGGATAGAGTTTCGAGGCGTAATGAGCAGGCGACCCCTTGTTTACAGCGCGAGTGATATTCTCGCGACGAATGATCGAAAGGCAGTTTAAGAAAATGCGACTCGACGAAACAATTGCGGCCACCGATTCGAGTCGTTTTCGCGAGCGAAGCCGTCACCCGCTCAGGTATCCGTCGTGCGCTGCGCCTTGATTCATCCTTGTCTTTGCAGTGAACGACCGCAGCGTAACAGTGCGAGCTTTGCGAATAATGAGGTCGCAGTCACTCAGTGCGCTGTGAATCGGATGCCGATCGACAGTGAGATTTGTGAGAAACTCGGACAAATCGCGGTTAATGACACCAAAGAACCTGTTGATAACGGTAACGAGCAAAAGGGCTGTTCGCAATCTGCGCGCGAAGAGGTGTCCGTAGAAGAGTTGGCCGCTTACTTTGATGTCTCCGTTCACATACCGAAGAAGATGTCATTTGCGGCTGAGTTGATGTACACTTAATCAGGTGTGAAGCCACAGTTAGATTTGCCGGCAAATGGGTCCTTTGTGAAGCATTTTTAATCATTTATAACTGTTAATCTTAAAACGATTGACAAATAAAATTTATAGAATGTTGGAATGAAATGAGACTAAAAGTAATTGAGTCCTGAACGCAATACAAATGTGACTAATATTTTTACGTAAAAAAGCTCAAAATCCATTAAGTTTTGATTTAAGCAGCGTTATATCATATTTAGGCACATAATTGATTGGTAATTATGCAGCGTTGACTAACAGTCCATTTCACATCAACTGCAAACGTTGTTCGTTTCAAACTGTACAGTTTCCTGGAATCTTACTTCGGCTTATTGTGTCTGCGATCAGAGTGGCGACCATATCTCGATCACCCTGCAAAAGCAAGCTATTACTTTATTGCTATTCGAAGCTACATCGCGACCACTCGATTAGTACCTGATTTATAAAACCGTTATAGACAAGCTCATCTGCTAAACACATTGGCGAATCGTTCACTTCCACTTCACAAGACAACTGTCTATTCATTTTATCATCCATTCTTAAAAGTAAAGTCATCACCATTAAAAGATCACTTTCATGATGTGCCTTTATATTGCACATCATATTAATTATTCTTCTATTTTCCTCATCGTACGGATTGTCAGGAGAAGTCGACTGTTTAACGGCCTCTCCTGATAACGCAGGAGAAGTAGTTCTTTGTCGTGTTATTATCGGCGGACGAGAGGTGGGCATAATTGCTGTCAAAGGGTATGCACCGTTCCTCACTTCTTCGAGAAACTTTTCCACTTCTCGCCGCGGAGCATCACAACATCTAATCACTGTTCCTGGTCTTCCGTCTTTATGGATGATTTCGGCTAAAACAGTGTCAGCGTTCAGCGACTGAATAGACCGATAAAGCGCTTCTTCTGTCAGTTGTTCAGGTTGAATTGAAGGTGTGTTTACTATAACATGAGCCGATAACAAACGCAAAGATGGAACTTCGAAAATAACAGGATGAAACAACAGTTCCCTGGCAGTTGGTCTCAGGGCTGGATTTTTCTGTAAACACTTGCGAATAAAGTCTTTTTGCAAAGGGTTATCGAGAGACTCAATAGTCTTATTGACGATTTCGTCGGTTATTTGGGTCCCGGTCTCGCCATTCCCTGTAATCTCCAAAGCAGCCATTTCTAAGGCACACATTCCAAAAGAATAGATATCGACAGCAGAGCTCACAGAGGAATCACTACCCGTCACACTTCCAAGTTCAGGAGCAACGTAATATATGTTGGCCATAGAATCTTCTTTTACAGTCTTCACATATCTATGTATTGCATCAGGAGCCACGGCACCTATCTTTATTAAACCATTATGACTAATAAATATTGTATCGCACGTCAAGTTTGCGTGGATTATTGGTGGTTGCGAAGAATGCAAGTAACATAAGGCTGACAGGATTTGAGTACACCATCGTTTCCAAGCCTTCAATTAACTTATTAGTAAATAATCACTCATTTACGAAATAAAGGCCTAATTGCTTGTTTCTGCGATGTACACGCAGCGAACAGTGGAAACGCATTTAGGCCCTTTCTCGTCCACTTACAGGTAAAGCCATTTTAATCACGTTCCTTTTGGTCTTTTTAAGAAACTGCTTTAACGAGCCACTCGACATGTACTCAGTAATAAATATGACTCTGGGATTCTCGACGTCTTTATCCATCCAATATTTGTGCAGTTTGACGATATTCGGATGTTTGAGTTGAATCAAGCGATCGAACACCTCGCTTATTTTTTCTTCCCTAGCGTTGAAATATTTCCTCTCAGAGAAACGAACCTCGTTCCAAACCACTTCGACCCCCTCCTCAGTGTCCATCGCCAGATATGTTGCGTCGATGCCGGGAATATCTCGCTGTTCGACCTGTGGAGAGGTGCAAAACGTGTGAATAGTGAGCTCGCTTTGCAAGCGGTCACCTCTTCTCTGCGCTTCAGCCATCGTCCGCACGGACTTTCCTCGAGGATTTCGCTCTCGTCGTCTTCGCTGTCTTCGTTCTGCTCCCGATTCGATTTGTTCTCAGAGTCGACTGTACTTCGGCTGTCGACCATTGCTGCGCTCGACGGAAGACTGCTTTCGCTCACCGATCGCTAAACGAACGCAAACGATTACGTTTCTACCTGCGGTCAAACATCAATTGGATGCTTTTGGTTCGCGGTGTGTCGCGTTTTCGACGTTTGAACGTTACGCTTTCGAACAGTGCTTTTCGTGTTTCGCTTTCTGCTCGCTTCTGTTCACAACACAAACGCACGTAAATACTGTCTGTGTGAGGGTTGTCTCCGCACTGCACGCGGCGAGGGGCTGTGCACCACGCACCGTCCGAGCGTCGGACACTGCGCTCAGCGCGATCCGCACACTCACGTCCACCGCGCTGCTGTCCGCCTGCCGCCCGCAGCACCGATCGCGCTCTCGCTCTCTTCCGGACGCTGCGACCGCGTTCGCAGCGTTGCCTCGCGTTCACTGAAACTTTCGCACAAACTTTGCGTTCGCTTCGATCGAACGCAGAGACAAGTTCGGTGTTCACTTGGCTTCGAACCCGCTGTCGCTCAGCGAATTTGCGGTGAAAGCACACGAAATGTGTCGCGGAATGAATCGCATTGAGCGCAACACGGTTAAACGCTTGATTGTTACTCGTATCGCGCTGTTTTCGCCACAAATCATATCTGTTTGCACTCGACGGGCGTTGATTGCAGTTGAAACACTCGTTGCTCGCCGCAATCAATTGTAAACAGAGGATTCCTTCTCGAAAGCAAAAACTGAACACAAGTGTCGACGAAAAATGCAAGGCTCAAACATTTTATGCCGCAAAACGACAATTGCTTCTTTGACATCAATCAAACATAATGAGTGAAATACGCTTTAAAGTGACGGGAAATTGTGATGGAAAATGGCAAGCATTCGTCAAATCACGTTTCATTTGATGTGCGAGTTGAGAAGACGTGATTTAAAATAGAACACAAGTGTTTGAATCGCTTGTTCGCCGCAAAGTCGAACAGAGCGAACGATCGCTTTGTGCCTCGCGACGCATTTGATCGCAAAGTTTCGCTGTCAATTTTGCCGTCATTGAAATCATTGAAAACATTTTTCTAACGTCATTACAATCGAAAAAAAAAATTCACGCCGCTTATCGCGTGTCGAGATTCATTTTCGCGTCTCGCATTTGCAACACGTGTTAGTCTATTGAATAGGAAACCGAAACGAAACGCTGTAAAACACGACAAAGAGTAAATTTTATTTTTGCACATTAAATGCATTATTTTCCCGACTTTAGTTCACTTCATTCATTTGAATGCGATCCAAATTGATTGCGTCAAACGGACTGATGTTTACGAACCGATTGTAATTTGTTTAATTCACACGTTAACAGTGATTCAACTTAAATTCAGTGAATCACATTGTCATATGTACTTCGCTTTGATTCGTGCATAATTTTTAAAATTACTCATTTATTTCGTTAATTTACCGTTGACTGCAAGCAATGAGACGAACACTGTTCGAGGGACACTTTAAGCGAATTCTTCATTATCTGCTCGTAGCGAATGCGTGATCGACAAAACTAATGAGCTGTTTGCGTTCACCACACTTTCGATTGTTTCTACGGCCGCATGAATATTCGAGCTGCGAAACAGCGAAAATCGGCGTGCATTCGAAATTGGAGCGATTGTTTTATCGTACATGCACAAAAATAACGAAAACAATTATTTTCGAGTTCATTTTAAGGTTAAACAAATAGTAAAAGCGAAACGTAAAAAGTTTTCAAAATATTCTGTTTCGCCTCGTCTTCAAACTAATCAGTTCTTGAAATTTTTATCTTACACAATAATGATCAATGATAGCAATATTCTCGCTTCAAAAAGGTCTTATGTAACCTTACATTTAGAGAATGAACAAAACATTAACAAGCAAAGCTTGAGAAAGCTTTTTTCTGCTTTTTTTATGAGACTTATTTCAAAACACAGTTTCTTGAAAGTGTTTGACAATTTTAAGGGCGATTTGTGCAACCATTGCACTTGCAACAAAAAGCATTCAAATGTATTGCCAAAAATTTGTTTTTTAACGTTGCTGGCGAACATTCGATCAATTTTCTTCCGGTTTGTTTAAACCAAAACAGTTTCTTAAATAAATTACTTTGTGTCTGTGAGCTTCACACCTCTTCGCCTTGTCATTTAGCTAATAAATTCACATTTATTCATGTGCATCGCATCTTTATTTATCTCTGATGGTTAGCTAGTACTTGAAAAGGTTTTTTATTTAAAACAAACCGGAAGAAAATTGATCGAATCATTCTTCAGCAATAAAAAATTGAAAATATATTTGAACATAAAGTTTCGTGAGCGAAGGCTGCACAATAAAAAAGATTTGAATTATTAATTATATACTCGTAACTGTTTTGGATTACTTTTTGTTAAAAGGAGAGAAACCATAAATATTCTTGTAAGTTTATTTAATTAAATTGTCGAGATCGTTCATTGATTGTTAATACAAAGTGCATCTTATAAAATCGAACGATTATAAAATTAAATTATAAAGTTTTAAAAATGAAAGTAAAAATCAAAGAAAAGAGCATACAAACACATACAAAAATTAAAGCAACGAAAAAGTTAAACAACTTCAAACATAAATTTATGATCGATAAGAGATGCTGCTAAAAAAAATTTGCTTTATTCTATCACGAAAAATTCTCAAGTGTGTTGAAAATATCAAACTAAAAATTCACACGAAACACTAATGAGCTTGAAATCACTGATGTCTTAAGAGAGATAAACCAAAAAACAAAAATCATCGAAAGATATGTCCACTTCTCACTAGCACTCAAGTGTTCAAATATTTTTTTGCGAAATAAGTTTTAATGTTCACTTTTTTAAAAATAAAATCATAAAACAACTAAGGTACTCACCCTTGTACCGTACTCACCCTTACGAACTGTAAGCGCTTATACTGCAAACCATGCTTGATAAAACTGTGTTATCGAGCTTTCTAATATTTGTTTCTAGTTAATTTACTATTTAAATTTATTATCTTATCTTTGACCTGAAAAATTTTGCGAAAAGCTGCGATTGGGCAGTTGAAAATTGGATCATTGTGCATTACTTTTACAAAGAATTTCCGTGCAAAGTGTTAATCAAAATCTTTGAATGATTCGCGAACCTTTCTTGATAGAAAAATTTTGAAAATTACTTATTAAATATTCAAAAATTCATCTAAAGAAAATAGAAAGCTGTAAAGTTAAAAGGAATCAGAAAATGACAGTGAAAAATTTTTGGCTTTTTGAGTGTACCAAACTCAGCATTATGATTTCTACTTTCTTGTTTTACATCTCGACACCTCATTCTCATCTAATGATGGAAACACTCCAATTACGCGTAATCTTTCCATAATATATTTGCTTTCTTTTTCTTTGAGTTTATTGGAATGATATACTTACTAATCGGTTAATTGTTGTTCAAAGCAGTTTAATTCATTAATTCACTGAATTTTATCAAAATTCGAAAGCGAAACTTGAGAATGCAACCATTTCATATCGCGCTCAAACAATTTCGACTAACGTTAAATGACGTGGCTCTTTAAAATTCATGTTTATGAATTATTTAACGTGAAATTTTTGTGATTAAAGAGCCGGCGTTAAAACAACTTTTATCGAAAATTTCTAAATTTAATTTTGTACAGAACGTGCGTTTTAAACAACAAAATTTTGTGCAAGTTTTATTAATACACCCTTTATACTCTTTGCAGGAGTGTTTAAGAAAAAATGAATAAAACATGTTAAATCACATAGATATACCGCATTCTAAAATTTTTACTTGTGCACCTGGTTGCTTTGTGCTCATTGATAATTTTTTACATCAAATTGGATGCATTCTATGTTACATTCGAGTAAATTATAGTAAAAGTTAATATTAAATATTCAAACTCAGCGCAAACTTTGGTTTGCGCTTTATTTTAAAGAAGTGGTTGGTCTTATTATCTTCACCGACAATGAAATCGCATTTATGTATTGATACATTTAAACACATGTTTTCCCTAAACTCCTCAGAATTAACCGATGTAATAAATTTTTTGTTAGATTTTTCTTCTACGCCTATGTCGAAAAGAAATAGCTAATTTTTGAACAAAGATTAGACCAAAATAGCGATCGGAAACGGATAAATGTTAATTTGACAATTCGGAGCCCGAATTCGACTGCGCCGATTTTCTATCTTCGTGAATAGTTTAAATTTCTTTTTACATTTTAAAAGAATTCTACTATTAAAGCTCTTAAAATAACAGTTGACCGCTTAACCAACTATATTTCGTTTGAAAATGTTAAAAATATTGCGGCAAAGCAGCCTTCTTGGGTAATTTACTTGAGGGTCAATGAATTGGCCATTTTTAAAAATTTTGGTGAAAAAATGTTTCGCGAATGATAAACTTTCATAAATTTGATGGTTTGACTTGTTAGGGTTTGATTTTGAAAAGTCATTAAAAAAGACATTGTGGACCTCTCGAAAGTTACACATTGTACATGCTAACTTTGTATTTGCTTTTGAAACCATATGAATGCGTATTTACATCAACTTGGCTCAACCATTTTTAATTTTTTAAGTACTTGCTCTTGAAATAAATTAAGAACCTCTCATTCACTTAGATGTTATATAAAGTAAGTGATATAAACGTTTTTCAGTTATGAAAAGCTAATTGTAGTAATCGTGAAAAGGAAAAAATTGGAATGCAAAAAATTTTATTTATTTTTTTTCTCGCCAATAAAAAGTAGTTGACCAACCATATCTATTTAGATCTCATAGTGAATCGGTCATTGTATAATTCACTTAAAATTGCGTTGATTTGTTGCCGGTATTAATGCAATGAATTCGACCACGACCGACAAAAGCCTCTGATTTTTTTAAAATCGCGAAGCGAATGGAAATGGAAATGGGAGGGAAAGGGAAGGGATTAAGTTTTGATTCCCATGCTAACTTCTAGTACCAATGCTAGTAAGAAAGATGCATTAACGGTTAGCGTATTTAATATTACATAGAATTCAAAAGATTAATTTAAATTTTTAGCTAATTAAAATTAAAAATTTAGCCTCGCATAAATTCACTAGTAATTGAATTGAAATTAATTATTTTTAAAAAATGTTAGATGTTAATAATTGTTTAAACGTTGCTTCGCCAAAATTGGCAAACTTTGTTTTCGATTTTGTCGAGAAAATCATTTTTTAGTTTCGATCCAAAATTGGATCGCTCATTTTTCAGTTTTCTCTTCGCTTTTTTCAACGCTTAGAAATTGAGTCGCAACAAATGATCACTTTTTTCGCCAATCTGTCGGTGGCTTTCGTGTTTTTCTTGCAATAATTACTATTTGCCTTTTTTTCTTTGAAGAATTCAGCAAAGTGAGAAAATATGCAAAAACCATTCAATGTTTTCACTGAGTTTTACTTTCTCAAGCTATTTTCCGATTTTCATTAAGCGTTATCAACATGAACAAGTGATTTCATAGTTGCTTTTTCTCTTGTTCCATTTTTTCGCAGGTGCAGATTTGAAATGATCGAATATTGAATATTAGTGAAACTTGAACATAAATATGTGTTAGTGTAAACCAATGCAGAATCTATATTTAGAATTTAAACTGAAACAGTGTCATTTTGTGCTGCTTGGCATTCACTCAGTTTTCGAGGGTTTTCGAGCATCAAAAATATTTTCTTATTTCATTTTCAACTGTAAATGTGTTGTATGATACTTGCTGCAACACTCTTGCTGTATGCATCAAATGGATTTTCCATCGCTTCCTCCGCGACCATCGATTCGAAACTCGTCATTTAAATCGCATTTTTTCGAGGTAAGAATTTACTCGTTTTAATATCTAATAATTTCAATTTTGCTAATATTTAAGCTGAAAATTCGAAATATTGCATATTTCGCTGACGCTTTCCTGAAAAGCATTTCTTTCTATAGAACAATGTTAATAAATACTGCGTTGGCTGAAAATGAATGTCCGTTGTTTTGTTTGAAAACAACTTTCTTTGAAGCTTAATCTAATAGCAATTTGATTTAATATTAAAATCTTCGATTCTTAGTTAAAACAAATAAAATGTTATCCAAAGAATCTTCTCGATCAATGTTCAGTGCTAATAGTGTATAATGTAATGTAATAGTTTAATGCGTACTTTCCACAAGCAAACACTCTTTGTATACATTTTCTCCATAAGAAAGCAGTTGCTGTTGAAGACTAACGCGTGGGCTCCGACCATTTTTCAGAAGTATTTCTATCTCTACGCTTTTTTATTTATTTTCTGAAAATTCTTAGCATTTGCACCGCTTTTCGTTTTTCTCAAAGAAAACATATCCACACTCTAATCTGCTCTATGATCTAATTTGCTTCATTTAATTGAGATTTATCACCTTGTTAACAAACAAATGTTCGCTTAATTGACACACTTGGCTAATTATCATTTTAACTAAACTCTTCGTTTTTTTTTTGAGCTTTTGAATAATTATTATTGCTAGCGTTTATTTCACTATAAAACATTCAATTAACCCACCAAACGAGCATCAAGTTTTTTTCAGTAAACTTCAGTTTACATTTATTTTCTTATCGGTATTCTACTCTCATAGGTTTCATAATTTTATTAAGTGAATGTTAGAATGAAGCAGATATTCCCATTTCAAATAATCCCTTTTAGTGACATTCAGCTCTCATCGGTTGAGTAGGTTGTGAACATTAGAGAGTGAAAAGTGCGATTGAAAAAATCGTTTAATTGAAGCTTCTATAAGTCGTATGATTGTTCGCACGACTAACACTCATTAATCTCGCATAAATTCCACTCACGAAAATAAAGTAATGCGATTAAGCTCAGCAATCGTTTCGCTTTTAATGAAAAGTAATCAATTTAAATGAATTACATTTTTCAATGTCACCCAAAATCGTGAGCAGTCAAAATTAAATTACATTTGTCGCAAAAGATTTACATTCACTCAAAATGAAAACTTCACTTAAGCGAATTAAAAAAGCATAAATCTCAATAAGAAATGCAATCAGATAAAATTGTCTAATTCAACATTGAAGCAATTAATTGAGTAAACAACTTTCGCCCACACCTATTCTTTAAGAAGAACTTTAAATCAATTTAACATTGAATTTGACTTTTTAAGTTTTTTTCTTTTTACTAAAGAAAATCTTTTAACAATTTTTTTTATAAAATTTTGATTACAAATTTAAATTCATTAAATTCTAATGAGGTAATATTTGCAAATACAGTTTATTTCGCAAGAATTTGAACGAAAAAGCGCTCAACCGATGGAGTTTCAATTTCAACTTCCAATAAGACAAATGTTGAGAGAACCTCAAAAGCCGTTTGATTATCACTTTAATGTTTGTGACACTTCTTCAGGTTATAACTCAGCCTCTTCCTCTTCGAGTCTATTCCATTCCTTGCATAGAGCGAATTCGGAACAATCGTTATTTAATCCATTTGAAAGTCCTTTAAAACGAGCGATCATGGAGAAACCATCTCGATTAAGATTTATGAGAGAAAGTATCACAAACATTTTGGACCAAATCGATGCCCGTGTATCGTTTCTGCGAGAAACTGCTATCGAGTTGGATGAAGAGAAGAGAAAGCTTTTCAATGTTCTCACATCGATAAAAACGACGAACGATTTGTCACTTTTAAGCGAAGGTAAGCACTCATCCTTTTTTGAAATACATTCTTGATTGCTCGTTCAGTGGACAAAGAAGAAATTCTCGCGACGTCTGATCGGATGCTTTGTCGGTTGAATAGTGTTGAAATACAAGTGATCACGACTCGTGATGAGGATCAAGTAAATGCCTTGCAAACAGTGAACATGTATATTGACAATTTGGTGGAGATGTTCAAGCAAAATGCTAATCAAGCAATTCATTTGGGTAGAATGTACTTGAACACTTGCTCTTCAGAAAGTAATGTCGGGATTGTCGATGAGAAGTTTCAAAAGGCAATTATCGCTTGTACCGCTGATGATCAGAAGAAAATACGAAAACGACTTGAATCGTTGTTGATGACATTTAGTCATGCAAAGAGTTCTAATCAGATTTGAATCTAATAATGTATATGTTTTCAGACAATTCGCTTTTTAAATTAACACAAATGTTATGTAAAATTATTCTAATTTAATCAATAAATTACTTTCACTGCATCATTCTCATCGTTCATATACATGTATTCGTTGAATTCTAAAGCCAAAGCGAATTTAGTTGAAT
The DNA here is from genome assembly GCA_003675995.1 of Dinothrombium tinctorium. NCBI lineage: Eukaryota > Metazoa > Arthropoda > Arachnida > Trombidiformes > Trombidiidae > Dinothrombium > Dinothrombium tinctorium. The sequence goes on along the minus strand of NCKU01000015.1, from coordinate 9,514 downwards.
TATTCAACGCTAGAAACTTTATTTGTCAAAAAATATTCATTCTTCTTTAAAGACTACAATAAAAAACAAAATATTAAACTGATGCCTAAATTGAGTTGAAAAAAGCGACAAATTCAAATTGTAGGATGAAAATTAAGAATTTGGCTAAAATTGGATTGAGTGAATAGTTAAAAATATGCATTTTTTAGATTTTCAAATGTAATTGCAGAAGAGAAAAAAGGAATAACTTTATTCTTAAGACTTCAGCTTAGGAAGCAAACTGTTTGACTGTTACATGGCCAGTCCCTCGCTTTGTGAATGGGTAATTTTCTATTATATTAGCTCTTTCATTTGCTCTTGAGTAGAATTTAGAAAATCAGACAAGATAGCAGAATATCGAATTAAAATAGTAATAATTCTTCAATTTTTCATTTTTTGAATAATCTTCATAATAAAAATAATTTAAAAATTACATGTAATCAACCGTCAGATTTTTAAACTATCATAAAAAGCCAAAATAAAGCTTTGGCAGCAAATATGTTTTTTAACAAAGATCATTCAAATTTCTTGCAATGAGACACAAAGTGAGCTGACGAATATTATATAATACAGTCAATTTCAATTCATCGAACACTTTTGTCAAAACTACTAATAGAAACCGGCGCTTCGCTTCGAGTTTGTCAAAAAAGCAAAGCAATTAAAATATAAAATCGCATCAAATATGAGGTAAAGTATTGAGAGTGAAAACTTAATGAACTATGGTCTTCGTCATGAGAAAATATGAGAATATTTCAACTGATTTTTGTTTTAAAAATTATTCAAGTTAAACATGAAACTTTAAAGGTACAGTGTGTCCACTATAAAAGTTCAGTGGACTGACCATAGTTCATTAAGTTTTCACTCTCAATACTTTACCTCATATTTGATGCGATTTTATATTTTAATTGCTTTACTTTTTTGTAAAATTGATTTTTTATTATCAAAATTATACAATGATTGCGATTCAACTAATTTTGAGTAAAACATGATAAACATTGATCACCATTAGCATCGCGATCATTGAATGAATTAAATGAATTGGCAAAAGTGTTAATAGTTTTGACAAACTAGAAGCAAAGCGCCGGCTTCTATTAATAGTTTTGACAAAAGTGTTCAATGAATTGAAATTGGCTGTAAAATATCACTTCTAGCTCCTCATATTTTTCTTATGGTTTTTTTACCAAAGTCACTCACATTTTTCTAACGTATTCATTAAATTAGGAAATATTGGATATTTTTGTTTAAAAATTAGAATTTTGACACACCATAATTTATAATTTATGAATACTATTATGATAAGATGTGATTTTTCGGTAGTTAAAAATTGCAAAATCAGTCGAGAAATCTGCAGTTAAAATAAGTAAAATCGAGAGTTAAACCGGAAATTATTTAATTGGGTTTATAAAAAAGAAATTTTTATAATAAAAAATATTAATTTTTCAATATTTTCGTTAGTGAGTTTATGACGAAGGAGAAAATTGTTTTGAAATTGAAGTCGAAAAGTTGCTTCGTATTAATTATTTTTAAGAGATTTTTAGATAACTTTGTTCAAATTTCTCTCTTGAAAAACCATTTAATTTTTCATTTGGTGTTTTTATTATGACATATTGAGACATTTTTCAACTCATTCTTTTCTAAAGTTGTGATTAGATCGAAATTTAACGAAAATCGCGTGTCGAAAGAAACTACAGGCTGTTCAGAAAGTAAGAAATCACTTACTTGAATAGCAATATTTCGGAAAATAGTTTAAATATAGTAATATTTTTGATATCAAAATGATCATCGTTTACCAATGAAGAACTTTTATATTGAACTTTTTGTTAAAAATTTTTGCATTTCGATGATAATTAAGGAAAATCAGAGGTCGCTTTCGACTTCCATAGAGTTATGCAGGTGTTTTAAAGAATTCAATTGTTAATGTTTTTTCACTCTTAATGCAATAAGTGCTTCACATATGACAAAAATTTAAAGAATTACTCAAAACATTGCACGAGAAATTATTTCAATACTCAGTTCGGCAATTTAGGTATTTAAAAGAGATGTCAAAATGAAATATTTTTGATTATTTTTCAATTAAAAAACAAGAAAATTGTTTAGAAATTTTCTCGCATATTTATTCTTGCGACTTCCTCGCCATATTCAATTATTATAATGATTATTAATTTTTATAATCAAAATTTCCATGTTCAAATACAAACGACGAGCTCAATAATCCAGTTGATTGTAAGAGAGCGCATACATCTAGAAAAGGCGAAAACATAAAATAGAAAATCAGTCAAAAAGTTAGAAAATATCGAATCTTGAAAATGAACGAAATCTAATCAATCGAAAGCAAATGATTATGCTGAGCTTCTAAAAATTAGAAAAGCAATATTTTTTATCTAATATTTATTTGCGTTCTGTAATGAATAGCGTATACTGCTTATACAATGATTTCGACTTTTACAAGATTTAAGACGATTTTTTCGATTCTTGTGACTTATGTGAACTTTGTTTGAAATATGTAAAATTTCGCGATTTTAAAAACTGTATTATTCTTAAAATTATATCCTCAATGAAAACATGGATTGTATTTTTGATTTAAGTTTGTTTTAAATTTTTTGTGATCACAAAAAGTTAACTACACTTAACATTACAAATACAGATTTAAAAGTCAAGTCCAGTACCTGGATGAGAGATGCAATGATTTAGCTTTTTTATATCGAAAACACAATGGCGTTGCATTACTTGTTCGATTTCGTAAAGAACCTGCGCATTGATCGACCAAAGATATTTCTTAACCGCACATTGATGATATATGGTTTTCATGAACCATTTGCTTGATGATAAACTGTGACGAATACTGTTCTTCCAATGCTCTTTTGCTGTACGAAAAAATGGAAAACAACTTCTTTAAATCAAAGGTAAATATCTAACGAAATAATTACAAAGAGATCACCTCAAAGTATGATATATTTCGGAGACAGTCAAACAATTATTTTCGGATGCTTTCAAAGCAAAGAAAACAAGCGCATTGTATGTGAACGGAGGCTTTAAATATTTTTCTTCGACGTTTGGCTTGAAAAGCAATTTCATTTCTTCAGACTTAATAGTAATTTGATTATTTGATTCTTTGACAAAATCTATTTCATCAGAAATGTGAGAAACTTGTGGAAAATCGAATCTTTCGATCGCAACCGCAACCACTTCAGTGATATTTTCAAGCGAAAAATGCTTCGCTTCGAACTCTATTTCGGTTTCAGGTATTTTTTGAAATAAATCGAGTGATGTAACATTTTCATAGAAACCGCTTTGCAAAGGTACAAAACTTGCGTCAAAAGCAAAGTCATTTGTATTCTCTGTGATTTGGCTTTCTTTGCAACCATTCGCTGTCCACTGTCCACTTAAACATGTTTCAGGCGCTTGCAGTATGTTCAATAAAGATTCGCTCAACAAACTCTCGGTGCCCGAAAACTCAAGAAAATCGTTTTGCGAATCTTTTGAGTTCGTATCCATTTTTAGGGTCAATTTTGTGGAAAATTTTCCAAAAAACTCTTCCCTCAAAAATGACGCGTTTGAAGTGGCGTCGGCGGAAAGCCGAAAACGCGTATAAAGCGATTCGCGTAAAAATTTTCACGCCATTTCGAATCGAACGAAAAAAACATTTTTTGTGCGAGAAAAACGCGGACGAAAGAAAAACAATTTTTGAAACTTTTGTTTTTCTAACTTTTGACTGAAGAAAAGTTACTTTCGAAAACTTTGAAAAAGTTGATTCGTGACCAAAGCGCCTCAAGCGAATCGAGAGCGAAACGAGAGAATGAAGCAAACGAAGCGTTCGCTTTGAATGCGATTTCATCGCGTTTTAAGCCTATTCTTTCGATAAAACGATCGCGATTCAAACGATTTGATCAATTCGTGCGCGTTCAGAGTTCACGAGTTATTTGAGCGTAAACTTCGAATTCTCAAAAAGCGTTCGAAAATTGAAATTCTTGAAGAGTTCAGAAAATGGATCTTTTCGAAACGAAGAAATATAGTTTCGATTTGATTGAAAGAGAACATGAAAGTGACAGCGATCAGTCATTCGTTCGTTCTCAGCAAAGTTCGGACGCTCAATTCACCTCAAACAGCTTCCGTCGCATCGGACCCCAGCAAAGAGTACGCGTTCTCGGAACAAACACCCGATCGGTGAGCACTATTCCTCGACGCTCGACCACTGGCAGTTCTTCAATTCGCAGCACCACAAGCGACCGACAAACTTACGTATTGTCTGTGGTCGAAGGAAGAGGACTCGCGAAAGGCGAAATCGGTGTGGCCGCCATCGACTTGATTGGCAATACTTTGGTGCTTTCACAGTTTTCTGACGCTGCATCTTACTCCCGCCTTCTCACAAAACTCGACATATTCAATCCCATCGAGTTGATCGTGCCCTCAAATATTTCGGACACAACTTCGAGTGTTTTGTACAATCTCTTGAGACAATACTTTCCTCAAATTCACGTGGTTGGAGTCGAGCGCAAGTTCTTCAACGAAACTGTGGGATCGAATTATGTCAGAAGACTGTGTTCATCTAATTACGAAGCTCTTGAAGTAAGATTACAAAACAAATTTTACGCGTTATCAGCTGTTGCCGGTCTCATCCGATACATCGAACATATCCAAAGTATCTTTTTTGTCGACAAAAGCTTAAAAATAGTTTACAGAGGAACAGAAGAAGCAATGAGCATTGATTTTGCTTCGGCGCGTTCTTTGGAGATAATTGTCAATCAATCAGACCCAAAGAGCGATCAAACATTGCTCGGACTTCTCAACTATACCAAGACTCGTAGTGGGCTTCGCGCTTTAAGAGCGACATTAATGGAACCGCCAAGTGATAAAGCTACCATTGAGAACAGAATCGAATGCGTCGACGAACTAATTTGCAATGTCGAGATACTGGAGCAAATATCTCACATTTTGGGTCGCTTTTTGGACGTAGAACATCTTATTTCATTATTGGCTCAAAGAGTTAAAGTTGAAAATGAGGCCACTTGTGAAAAGAAAATCGACATCATAATTTATATCAAGCACATTCTTAGCCTCGTGCCCACGCTTAAAGAAGCTTTGGAATTCGTTGAACACCCTCTTCTGAAGGGCTATGAGCAAGCTTTATCTGATCCGCATTTTGCCGAACTTTCAGAAGTGATAAATGAAGTTATTCACGAAGGCTGTAAATATGTCAATGGGGATATAAATGTGAAAACTCAAAAATGCTATGCTATTAAACAAAATGTCGACGATGCTTTGGAATTGGCAAGAAAGACATATAGTGAAAAAGTAGATGATGTTAACAGTTTGCTTGAAGAAGTCAAAACTCGATACAGTCTTCCTATAAATTTGTACTACTCTGCGAAAAAAGGATATTTTTTTCAGATGACATTTGAAACAATAGATTCAATAGAAAGTTTGCCTTCAGAATTTGTTCAGATAACTAGAAAAGGCAAGAAAATTCGATTTTCAACAGAAGAACTGATTCAAAGAAACAACCGAGTTAAAATGGCTGCTGATGATGTATTTCTTCTTAGCGCAAAGTCTGTATAAAATTCTTAAAATGCATTAACTTAAATTTGTTTTGCTTTAGAGTCATCAATGGGCTTTTTGATAGAATCCGTGAATATATAATTTACTTACAACAACTTACTGAAGTTATTTCAACACTTGATATGCTAGCATCATTTGCAATGGCAACTGCAACTTATGAATTGGTAAAACCAGAATTCACCAACATCCTAAGCATTGAAGAGGGCTGGCATCCTTTGCTTAAGAAAGACATAGAGGATTACGTGCACAACGATACAGTTCAGTCACTTTTTAAAATTATAGTGAATCTTTTATTCATGATTTTAAAAAGATAAATGGAATTTCACTTTAATTTTTTTTCAGCATTTGGCTGCTGGAAGAAATGTATTGATTTTGATGGGTCTTAATATGAGTGGGAAATCAACGCATTTGAAACAAGTCGCTCTCTTGCAAATCATGGCTCAAAGTGGCTGTTTTGTTGCAGCAAAAAAGGCTACTTTTCGCATTGCGGATCAAATATTCACAAGAATTGGAAGTAACGACGATATAGAAAGTAATTGTTCTACCTTCGCAATTGAGGTAAAAGCCAAAAAATGTGAATTTTGCGAATTCAAAAGTTTCGCCATTAGCTAAAAGAAACGCTTTACATTTTTGAAAATTTGAGTGAAAATTCATTGGTATTGATCGACGAATTAGGGAGGGGCACCTCACTCGATGAAGGACTTGGCTTTTGTTTGTCAGTAATTGAACATTTAGTTCATATCGGGGCTTTTACGTTGCTTGCCACACACTTTACGGAACTATCAAGCCTAAGAAATGTTTATCCTACCGTTATCATGTGAGTTCTATTTTAAGAGACGCTGTGAATTGTTTTTATTATCCGACAGCATGCATTTTCAAATTGAAATCAATGAAGAAAATGGACGTGAAAACATCAAATTTACACACAAGCTTGTCGAAGGAGGTAATCAAATTACAGATTATGGAATTAAATTGGCAAAAATGACCGAAATAGGCGACAAATTAATCAAAGATGCACAACATTTACACAGTATGATAACGCCGAATAACACAAGTGTAAGAATTTAAATTTTTCCTCACTGCGTTACAAAACAATCTGTTTAGGTTAATATTTATCAACAGAGAGAGTTGAAAGATTTCGAATTGGGATACCATTTAATGTTCTTGGCGCAAAGAAGAAATGCTCTCAAGGACGAAAAAATCAGAGAATATTTATTGTCACTTAGATAAATAAAGTTACAAACTTACTATCCTTTCGTCGCAGAGTTACATAAAATGAATTTAGAACTGTATATTCAAAAAATCGAAAAAAGTACTTTGTTTCTAAAATACGGAAGGGAACGGTGAACGGTTTAGTTTTTGAGAACGATCCATCAGAACTCTGTACGCGAAAAAGTTTATTCTTAATTGTGAGGGAATCGCTATGCCTTGAAAACGATATAATTTTCGGCCATTTGCCGAAATTTGATGAACAGATGAAACTGTGACACGTCCAACATACGATGTATCTGGTATCATCGGTCCTATGCTATAATCAATATGATCATTAACTCGATAAACAGAAATTGTATGGGTTTCTTTCGAATTTGTGAGAATACTATCAAGTTGTTTTATCTTGTGATGATTGTGAGCGAAAAGCTCCTTCGCAATATCAATATTTACATCGAGTCTTTCGAATTTGAAACAAGACTGTCTAATTTTCCAAAACATTGCTGTCAAAGTTCGGAGTTCACTTTCGGTCGGCTTCCAATTAGAAAGCGATGGTAATTCAACGTCATAGACAAAACTACCACTTTTAACATCCGGTTTCGGCCAAGAATGTAACAAAACTGGGATATTGTCTTTAAATGTTTTCTCGATTACCTTTAATGATTAAAGAATTGAAAAGAAAAATGAATAATTTGAAGCAGTATTGCAAATAAATGCTAACCATTCCTAACAGAAACGAACAGCTCCTCCAAAAAATTTTATTCAATTCGCGAGGGTCTTCTTCTTTGAAATGACGAAAGTTGAGCGCGCAATTGTGCGTTAAAGGCCGGTGCATATCCCATAATACACCGTTATCAATTTCGGCGACCACAGATCGTTTCACGAACAATTCATGAATGTGCTGAGCGCAATTAAATGGTGTTGAAATGTTTTCATTCATAATCAAAGTGACCTCTTCGTCGGGCTTAACGTTCTTAACGCGAACCTCGATTTTCCGAATGCGACCGATCTCTGCGAATTTTTTCTTTTTCTGCTCATCGAACAGAGTGTTGGCCACAGAACGATGCGCACTGCTTTGCTGCACGTTTTGGGCGAAGACAGCTGTCGACACGCACTTCGAGCCATTTTCGATGAATTTGAAAGCGGTGAATGCTGTCAGCGGTGAATTGCTGTTTAGTAAACATTTTTTCGCCAACATTTTTCTGAACGCTACTTTTGGGTAAACACGCCGTCCACAAAAGAGGGCTTTTCTCTCATTGCGACCGCACAGCGTTTCATCGCACATCATTCGACGAACGATGCATCATTAATTTCCACCCGTTTTTGATTAATTTAAAAAAACCAATTTTTGAGAATTAACTTGCTTCCGACGAGAAGTAGCATTCGACTAACGCTCGCCTTGTCGTTTTTATGTCACTTTTTCGAGAACAAGCCTTGACGGTCATCGAAAGCGAATAACAATTTTCAAGAGATCACCGCTCATTCGTGATGCATTCGAAAATAGCGAATTTGTTCGAAAGCAATGTTTGGAATAATTTGTTTCCAAACAAATTGAGTTCACTGATTTTCATCTCATATATGGTGTTGTTTATAAACCAGGGTAATGTCTGATTCTTTTTCTCGTCTAGAAATAAACTAATATTTTTTCTTTAATGTCAGGACTATTGGTTACAGCGACCAAAACCGCAGATAACAAATATACTTACAGTACGATTGCAGCTGTATTTTTCACTGAATGTACTAAATTATTTATCGCAATTTCGATTTATTTACGAGACAAAAAACTAAAAGAATTGGTACCCGACTTAATTGCATCAAAAAACGTATTTGCTTTATATTTTGTCCCAGCATTTCTCTATTGTGTTTACAACAATTTGGCATTCGTCAACTTACAATCATTTGATCCTACCACATATTACTTGTTGCTGCAATTTCGTGTTGTTGTGACGGGAATTATATATCAAATTCTTTTTAAGCGGAAACTCAGCAATCGGCAATGGTTTTCATTGATACTGCTAACTTGCGGCTGCATTGTCAAAAATTTTGGGCAGATGAAAATGACAAGTTCCTCTTTCTTGAGTTTCAGTATTCTATTAATTTTGTTTCAAGTTTTTTGCTCTTGTTTTGCTGGTGTTTATAACGAATTGCTTCTAAAGGATAACAACACTCATATTATGATTCAAAACATTTATATGTACTCCGCTTCCATCTTCTGTAATTTTATGGTTTACTGCGCTACAAATTATAACAAAATGGATGAAACATTTTCAGTTTCTATTCTTGAAAATCTTCTACAGCCTCTTATATTAGCTGTGATTGTGAATAATGCTTTATGTGGGATTGTGACGAGTATATTCTTGAAAAATTTAAACTCTATTTTAAAAACATTTGCCTCTGCTCTTGAGTTAGTCTTTACCGCTATTTTTTGCTGGATTTTGTTTCATATTGCCATAGATATGTATACAATAGTTGCCATTGCCATAGTTTCTTATGCCACATTTTTATATTCTCGAAATCCGGTGGTAAATAGACCTTTGCCTTCAAGTTTAGAGTTAAAGACAGATGAAGAACAAGTCGATCTTATTTCTGAAAATAATAGGAAAAGTAACGTTGACAATGTATAAATGCAATTAATATAGTTTAAATTATTGTATTAAAAGAACATTTAAAATTTAAATAATATAAATTTTTTAATTGTTATGAAAATTTATGCAATTGAATTTATTTATTT
>NCKU01000014.1:0-100743 GCA_003675995.1 Dinothrombium tinctorium | reverse complement strand
TAAATGTTTATGCAAGCAAAAAAGCAAAGACCATCCCGAGCTTTTTGCATACAGAAAAAACTTGTAAGGTGCTCGAACAAAGCCAAACCATTTTCCGGTTAGATTAGGAGAAATTTTTGGCTTAGTCTAAGTATTAATTTGATAAAAACCGATCACTTGTTTTCGGTTAGTTTTCATAAAAGTCTCTTAACAAATGAATACCACTTGAATTTTTGAATGAAATACGATCTCTGGTTAATGCAATCTGCGACTCAAACTCTTTTGAATTGCTCACCGTTATGTAAAGCGAAGCGAAATTGAAGTTTTTGCTATAAAATCGATTATTTTTTCAAAATGCGTTCTTGTAGTGCGATACTGTTCGCCATTACGAATTCTTTCGAAAAATTACTCAATTATTTTTCGAGTTTAATGTTTTCATCGCAAATAACTGCTTCCGTAATCAATGCTCGAGTAATAAGTGAAGAATCTCTTCAAACATTATTATTTGCGATTAGTTGCAATCATTTTCGACATATTAAGCGATGTGCAATAGAAGAGAGTTTAATCTCTGATTAAATTATATTGCAGTCGAGTAAAGATAAGATAAAGAAAACTATTTACTACTCTGCGAGCAGAAAAAGTTTCTACAAGTAAGCAAGTAAGTACAAGAGCGCAGTGAAAGAAAAAAATTATTTTGCACAAAGCAGAACAAATAAAAAATTATGTTTGCACAATTTAAAAGGTAAAAAACACTTCAAATCGGTGGAAGGAAATGAATTTTTCGCTTCCAAACTTGCAGCGTGAAATGATTTTGATCAATTATTTTGATTTTGAAATTATTGGAATAAAAAATTTGAATTAATGAAAAGGCAAAGCAGTGCGATGAGTTTAATGCCAATTTATGGCATTTGAAAAGTGAATTCAAAAATAATGTTTGGAAGCGGAAGCATTTAGCTTATTGAATCGGCGGAACGAAACGTTGCGCAAATCGTAAATTATTTAGTGCAATTCGCTCGTCTCATTAAATTTGTAGGCATTTATCGATTAGCAGCGTAAGCAAATAAGACAAACAGACAAACCTTTGTGTTCGAGAGTAGCGTGTAATCGAAATAACATGCATAGAGAGTGTGTTATATGGGCAAAGTCAAGCAGTAAAAGAAACGACCACTTGAAGCTGTACGGAGCTGGAGTTGGTGCTCGTCGATTGCACTGTAAAGTAAGCGGAGAAAGAAGAGTGAATAAGAAAAGTAAACAAAGGAGAAAAGTAAACGTTTGAATATTCTAAGCACAATGTTTTCTACAATGTTACGTCGAAATGTGGAATCAATGGAATATATCTTAAATTTATGAGTGCCATTACAGTGGCAAATTGGAGCATATCTGGCATAGCTATCATTGAAACGATGCCATATTAAACAAAAGTGTATATTCACAGCATTCACAGCAGCGTGAAATGTTGAAAATTCTTAGACAAATAAGCTTTTCCTTTTTTCGGCTCTGCACAATGCATTGAATTTTATTGTCAATATTTACATAAAATTACCCAAGATTTACTTCTTGCCAACGATCCACCAACTTACAGTTTTCTTTCGCCTCTTCGTGCAAACAATGTTCGCTGCATTAAAACTCCATTTTTTACTGCCCAAACAAGTGAGCGGCGAAGTGCAAGACAGCATGTAGCCCGAGTTGCAGGCGAACTGACACTTGCCGCCGATGCGGTTGTTGCATGATACGATCCGTCCGTTCCTCGGCGGGCTCGGCATCGGGCAGCAGCGTGTGCAGATGACTCTGTCTTCTGCAAGAAACGAACGGGAGTCCATTAAAGCGTTTTATGCAAGATGAAAGCGAATGGGTGTGAAATGTGAACAATGGTGATTATGGTGAAATTTGCGAAAAACGCGAACTCAAGCAGAATGCGACTTCGAATCGCAGCGAAACTACATTTCGCCGCTTAAATTAGAGTGAAAATGGGTTGAAAAAATGTTTTTCGTGCGATGATAGCGTATCTTTGACTGCCTTTCGGCAAAACGCATTTACATTTTGATTCAATAATCGACAGTACATTACAGAAGTTGTTATCGAAAGAAAAGCGTTCGCAATTTATGGATTAAAATGCGTTCGAAAGCTCGCAAAGTGTATGGCGAGCGAAATTCGCGTTGGGCTTTGCATCGCAAAAGGTGTGAAAATCGGCAATTTTAAGTCGTTCACTCGAAGCGAAAAGTGTGAAACAATAAACTTAATCCTGTATTATATATGCCGAAAGTATACTCGACTTTGCTCGCACTCATTCGCCGCTGCATTACAATGCATTATAGATGCGATTCCGTGACAACGACGGATTACTTTCTAATTATTTTCCGTTCTCGCTAATAAGATGTAATCTAATAAAAGTTAAATTTGTCAAATTCAAGTGCGACTGCAATTAAAAGTTACTCAATTTGAGTTAATGTATCATAATTAGATATCTCTTCGCTTCGTTCCTCTCAACTCCGCCGCACAATGTTTTGTCGAATGCGAGCGTCCTTTGCACAATGGCCGCCGCAGCAAACCGAATAACTGCAGAAATACACTTCGCTTGCACTCATTCGCGAAACTCGTCCGAAAGCTAATCGATTGCAGTGAAAGCACAGTTTGAACTATGCGTTTTGAAAAGTTACACTTAGCAATGCTGCGACGAGTGCTGATTTTCTCCGCAGGCCGATACATAGCTTTAGATTAATTGCTGAGCGGTGGACACATAGAATGTTCTGAACGCGCTCGTACACGCTCAGTTACAAATTTGTGTGGATTCGCTCTTGTGCTCGGTATTTATTAAGCAGCGAGTTATGAGACCATCAAAACGAGCCTCGATTACAGTGATTCATAAATAAATGTGACACACATTTAATAAAATAATGGCATCGTTCTTTTCGCCAGCCAACTGTCCATCGAGGCATCGAAAGCGCGAAGCGATGTCAAAAAGCATCGGACCTGTTCGCATCAAGCTTCCCGCGGGATTTATACTCCGCACACATAATTGATCATTGCTGAAAAGTGCTCTTCTGCATCGCAACGAACGATGCACCTTTAAAGCGAGTTCTTAAAATGCGCTCGCGAAGCCATAGTCGCTAGACATGTACAGCTTAAATTCACTTCGCCATTAAATTAAATCAAACACAAATTTCACTTTGTGTCATATATCACACATAACATTTCCATTTCTGTTCTTCAGTGTCTAAAGAAGAAAGCGAAAGGTTACGACAAATGAAGTTTTTTGAAGCCTCTGCGGACAAAATGATCGTTGCGCAAATGGCGAAAGTCGCTCGCTGTCCGAAAAGGCAGCGAACGGATTGCGGATGGGTGCGAAAGTTGTAATTATTTGAATAAAATAGGATTTACTTGTAGTGAAAGAAGAAACGCTTTCGTAGCGCTCTTCAGATAATAAATTATGGAAAGTAGAAATTCGGTTCACTTATTACATATTTATACAGTCGTTCAAAGTTTATGAGAGAGTTTTCTTTGTTTTCGAAACATTTGGGAATTTTCTAACTTTTTATGCTTTCAAAAGAGGAGCAAAAAATGCAATTTCAAAAATTTTCGCATTCGACATTCACTTTTCGCGAATTACAATTTTCTTGCCTCTTATTTTTTATTCAAATGAAATTAAAAAAGCGCAGCACGCAATGCGAAGCGAGAGATGCGAGAGATGGGGCAGCAATGAGATGCGAGCGAAGCAGATGAGTGCGATTCTTTCGACTCTCGCCGCATTTATTACGCTCGCCTTTGACGCTGCAGATTAAAAAGACGAATGTTGGCGATCAAACTTTTCATTTTGGCGATTTTAGTGAAATGGCCTCTGCATGTCATCTTTGATGATTGGGTTACGAACGTAACCTAATTTTAAATAACTCAATCAACACAAACACACACACATAACCTGAAGCTAAGCCGCTTAAGCGAACCGTGCTCAAAACTAATGTTATAGCGTACGATACATCGGCTCTGTTTTTGGTTTGGATGATTTTAGCTCATGTTTTACTCGAAAGGCAAATATTGGGATTATGATTCTGATTTCTCTCTGTTTGATTTCTGCAAGCAACGTTATCCTTCTTTCGACAATGAAAGCGTTTTGTTTTTTCTTTTCCTTACTTATTCGCTGTAATGTCGGCAATTCTTGTTTGATTGCAGACAACAAAACTTATTCATAGAGACCAACTTACTTTGGCAGCGTCCAAGATTCGCCGACCACATTCCAGATGATAAACAAGTTATTTGTGCTGTTCCAACGATTTTGTAGCCCGACTGACATCGCAAAGTACAGACATCTCTTTCGCTGCCTGCTGCACAACTACCAATCAATACGCCTTGCGGAGGAGCCTTTACGACTGGACAAAAATTTCCTTTTAATTTACCAATTAATACGTTAACTTTCAACTGAGTTTGTTTTACTTTGACAAGTAGGCGTATGGGATGACCAGACACCCATTGGCTGGCAGATAAGCGTATTTCTTCCATAAAGTTTACAACCGTTGCTACAAGAAAAAGTGCAGTTTTGTCCAACCACGCCGGGGCTGCAAACGCCAGATGCTGTACCACAGGTTGGTGAAACTAAAGAGGGACAAACGTTAAGTTGACAGGTAGGCAAAGGTGCACTCCAAGATCCACTAGCCAAGCATATGATGTTCGTTTGACCGACCAGTGCATATCCTTGTAAGCATGAAACAGAACATTGCTGGTTTTCCATTCCAGGCTGACATGTTCCTTGAAGGTTTCCATTTGCAGGTGACTTCAACGATGGACAACGAGCTGGGGGTTTTCTGGTAGTGGTTGTTGTGATTTCAGGTGGTATTGCTGTGTGTTGCAAACAAAGTTAAGTTTTTACGCTTTTAAAGAAAAAATCTTTTGGAGAACATAAATTAAAGTGGCTGAAAAATGTGAAGTAGTTTTTTATGCAAATAATTTATAAAGTAAATAAAAAATTGTTTCATGTTCAAAGGTGGCTTATTAAAGGGTTTTAGTAGAAAAATAAATGCGCTTAAACTACAAATGTGTGAACGAACTCTCAAACTTTGTGATCATGCGATAAATAAATAAAATTAATTCGAAAGATAAAAAACGATGAAATAAAATTAATGAAATTAGTTGTGAAAAAAATGGATGAAATACGCGGAAAATAATTTTCGGCGACTTACAAGCGATCATTTTGTCACCATTGTTTTCAGAATTAACGCACACAAATCAATTTGTAAAAAACTAGGGTTACTATTGGAGGAGAAAGAGGATTAGATTTAATAAGAGCGTTTTTCTCGATTCATTCAATTTACAAGCGTTACATTTCAGAGGACGATATTGAATATCACAAAAGAAGCTTGCCTAGAAAAAAATTAAGCGATTTTTTATTTTTGAAATGAGCAAAAAACGTGCACAGTTTGTTAATGGCGAATGATTTGTCGAAATATTTACGGTCTTTTTTAAAAGCCATAAAGCGGATAATCCCTGAAGATTAATTGTTACAAGAAACTCCCTGCCAACAGCAAATGAAGCAAACTGCTCCGCAAGAATATTTATGAAAACGCACTCGAACCATATTACATTTTCAAAAAGTTATGTGCGTTATAATTAACTTTAAGTCTAGCTTTACGATCGAAACGAAATACATTCAATGCTCTAATCTCATTTTCGAAAATCATCGACAAACGTTTTACTTGGAATTAAGGTTTACTGGTTTTCAAACAATTGAAAAGAGCGAAAGAGAGAAATTTTATGAATGCACCAGTTTATTTACAGCATCGAGAGCAACAAACCACAAGATAAAAAATTAGAAATTCACTGACCTTCGCATGTTGGAGGAGTAGATGACCAGCTTCCGTTTGGTGTGCAAGTAATTGGACTTGTCCCTCGCAATCTATAGCCGCTTCGACAATAAAGAGAGCAACTTTGACCGGGAATTGCAGGATTACAATTGCCAGAGAGGATGCCTCCAACAGGAGCAGTTATATGAGGACAGATGATACCTTCGAAAAAAATCGATTGAAACTTTGAAAATGTGTGAAATCGATTTTACGAATGGATGAAAAACAATAAATTGCTTTTTAAAAAATGGCTCTTAAAAGCAGCATTATTGAATGAGGCTAATTTCAGCGCTAATAATCGATGTAAATAATATTTCGAAACTGTTCACTAATAGGAACAATTTAAAATAACAGATTTTATTGTTCATTTTTCAAAGAAACAATAAAATTTTGCGAAAGCAGAAGAAAGCGCCCGTAAAATCGATTCGTGACGCTCTTTTCAACTTTTGCTTTGTCTTTGACTATCTTACTTTGGCAAATCGGAGCTGAATCTGACCATGTTCCATCTGTAGTGCAAATTAAAGTTGCTGAGCCAACCAACCTACAGTTTTTGCCGCATGCAAATCTGCATCTTCTTCCGACAATACCCGGACTACAAGATCCGGATGCAGTTCCACAAGCTGGAGCAGACAATGATGGACACTCATTGATCTGGCATCTGGGAACTGGCGCATTCCATTCTTCATTAGCCTGGCAAATAAGATTTGTAGCACCAGATAATATGTACCCAGTTCGGCATGTAAAAATACATTGTTGGCCTTCGACTCCTGGTTGACAAATGCCTTGGATGGCCCCGTTAAGAGGAGGCCGAAGTGACCGACATTTTTTTGGAGCTGCCGTTGTAGTGGTTGTTGATGGCGTTGTGGTTGTGGTAGTGGTTGTTGTAGTTGTAGCTTTTGTTGTAGTAATTTGTGTTGTTGTAGTGGCCGCTGTAGTGGTGGTCATAACCATGCACTTAGGAGGTACATTAGACCAGTTGCCTCCTTTCAAACAGTAAAGATTTTTCTCACCAGCGAGAGTAAAACCATCGTTACAAATGAATGAACACGAATCGCCTACTTCTTGCCCACAAGATCCATTAATTGCTCCATTGGCAGGAGCTGTCAAATTGGGACATATCAACCTAGCGCGAATTACACATTTTGGCGGTGGAGACGACCAATTACCACTTGGCGAACAAAACAATTTTGAATCACCCTGCAAAGTGAACCCCTCTTGACACTGAAATTCACATACAGAACCCAAAGCGAGATTACATTTGCCACCTACAATCGAACCATTACTCGGAGGCGCTATTTCGGGGCAGAGTTCGGAACGGCATTCGGGCGGAGGATGTGTCCAAGTGCCATTTATTTGACAGACAGTGGTTGAGGAGCCTACGAGATTCATTCCAGAGTTGCAGAGAAAAGTGCAGGTTGAACCCGCTATGTTCTGACATTGATTTACGATCGTTCCATTGGCGGGCGGCGATAACACGGGACATTGAACCGCTCTGTCTTAAAAGACGAAATCTATTGTGAAGATGCTTTTACGAGCTGCCATTATCTTGGATCACAGCGTTTGCATTATTTGCATGTAATTCGCTTTTTTAGCAATTGAAAATAATGGCGCGAGTGAACTTACTAACACACTGTGCGGGTTCGCCCGACCACTCTCCGTTGGGCAGACAGATTCTGTGACACGAGCCGATTAACTCGAAACCGGGTAAGCATCCGATGTGACACTTAGCGCCCACTGCGGTGCCACACGGCCGTGGGAATTCGCCGTACGGAGGCAGGCTGAGCTGGGGGCAGGTTTGCGCTGCGACCGAGACGAAGTGATGAAACATTTTGATGATTGCTGATTACAACTTACCGTCAGAATAATGAGCACTTTGAAATAACACAATGAGGCCGACTGCGATCAGATGCTTGAAAACTATAGCTTCTCGAAGCTGACTGCTCTCATCTTTTTTCAGTTTCAAGTGTCGTGAAGAAGTGATAAGAGTCCGCTTCCAAGTATTCGCCACGATCATTAGTTGCCGTTTTGCTGCTCGCTGCTTTTTACATTTACTCGAAAAAGTACTCTTTAAGTCCACGACATTTATTCCGTTCTCATCTTCGACTCGATATGAAAGATGCTTTCTGAACGCAAGAAAAGGCATTTCAATTGAACGCCGAGCGAACTCATGTTTTCCTTTCAATTAGTTTTTTAACGCGAGGCGCAAAACTTTATTTCGCGAAGCGCACCAAGTACTCGAGTGCCACTCGTTCGCTCCCATTTGAATTGCATTCACCTTTGCTCCCAAAGCCGGCACAGCAGCGAAAGCAATTACCGATACTCGCATTCGTCTCCGCCGCGTTCTGTGTGCATGCATTCGCAATCCATCGCTATCTGTGTGGCTGTGCGCTCGAAATTTTTGCCATCAAATCAATGTATTGCATTGAAATCTGTTTCTGCTTCTCATTCGCCTATAGATTTATATATTTTCGACTGCGATAAAGCAAAATGCGATGAACACGTTTCATTAACTCGGAGAACACAGAGCAGAACAAACAGAGAGAACATGCAGAAAACCAATTGCACGGCTAAGTATGAACATGCTTGCAAGTATCGGCCAAAAATTGTGTTCTGTGGATCATTAGCGGCTGGAGAAATTCGCAATAAACCCTTTTGCTCGTTGTTACGCGCGGCATTATTCATCGAATTCTGTTTGAATCGCAGTGCATAAAACGTAATGAGAAGAACGCCTTCGCGACAGCGAGCGAGAAGCCGAAGAGTGACGATGATTGCGAGCCCGGCAACGGTGAGTGATTATTTCTTGGACCAATTTATGAAAGTTATCCAGAGAATGTGGAAAGTAACTCGTGGCTGCCGAGATCATTACTGAGCTGAGTGCAGAGCAGAAGTTTGCTTCAAATGACAGCGAAATGTTTTCGTTTCGCGAACACAATGAAATGAAACCACTTTGTAAAATTGTTTCGTTACTCTCTTTTATATTTAATAAAATTCCGAAAGAATCTTTTCATGAGTTCTGCGATCAATTCAAGTGAAGTGAAAAAACGAGAAGAATTGAAATTTTTCGAGAATTGAAAGCAAAGCGGAGCTCAGTACAATTTATTCCTCTCTAATTTTGTTGTCTTCTCGCACTTCTTTTACGCGTCAAATTTTCGCGTAATTATTTTCAAACAACAAAACGTCCTTTTGACGAATTTGCATTTCTTGCTCGCTTCGGATTTGTTTTCGAAAGCGAATTGCTTTCGAATTGAGCGCAGCAAACATTAGCGAGAAAAGAGAACAGAAGACAATGAAGTGCAGCAAAAGAGGAATGCGAATGTGTTTCGTTTGAAATTAAATTATGCGAGCTTATTTTTGGCGAAATGCTCAATTTTTGAAATTAAGAGTGCTTTAAGAATGCTTTAAGCGCTTTATGAAGATTGATCGATTAATCACAAGATTACTTTTCGTGATCAAACTTTCGGATCACTCGAATCGAGTGATCGATCACAGCAATCGGCCAATTTCAACTGAAACAATCAGAAAGCACAATTTCGCTTCGTCTGTAATCAAGCGCAATCCATCGGCAGGATGCTTTCGCGTCCGGTGCATTCTCACGAGGCGCACATGGCGTTCGAACACAAAGTGATGAATGCATATGGCAAAAACGTAAATTTCGTTTCACTGCGAACTTGGCATGAAACTGACCATTATTACGTGCATTTCGTATTCACGCGTAATTGATTTCCTTCTTACCGAACAAATTGTGGGAAAATCAGTCTTTCGATTGACAATAAAATTTCGTCATTATTTGAAATTAACATTTAAGCTTCAAACTGACAACAAGCAATCGTTTCAAACTTCTAAATCTTTCATTATTTACGATCTAATCCTTGCTTATTTTGCCTTGCAAATTATAGCCGAAGAATTAAACATCTGCAGAAATAAACTCAACTCTATTACAAATTTTGAAAGTAGTATCATTTTTCTAATTGTTTCACGATTAATTTGATTATCTGAATAGTTTTCTATTTTATAAATAATTTAAATTAAATTTTATGTTCTGTTTGCCATTAATTTTTCTAATATCTCGAGTTTAATAAACTTTATGCAATTGAACGCTTTTTTCGACATAAATCGTGATTATTATCAACTCGCCACTTGTTAAAAAACGTCGCGTTGCTTATTAAACAGGCAATGAGAGTAACTCGCTGAAAGTTTTCATTTTTGTTGTTGTTGATTATATTCATCGCGAGTTGCTTTGTTTAAATATCACTCGCAATTATTTGTTTTCGCTGAAGTGACTGCTTAAGTTATTCACCTGCTTAAGTCTAACTAGCAAATTAAATTTTAATAGAGTTGAGTCGAGCAATGTTTTAAGGTGCTAAATCGAGTACAGTTTTGCCTTATTCTGATGGAAAATAAGTGTTTATTAATGTTCAAAGTCAATTTCTGCTTCTATTCATTGTGCTTTAAAACAATCTAAGAGATGAAATAAAATTTCATTTAAGAGTTTATAGGTAATTTAAAGTATTGAATAAAATGCTTTTTGCCATTTTTAGCTTTTGTATATTCGTAAATAATTTTGCAATTCGATTGAGATTCAATGATCAAATTTTGAATCAAAACATTGCACAGTTAAAAATTTTAAAGTTTCTAAAAAACATCTGCGTTTTTTACATCTCAAATACTTAATCTCCTTCTTCAGTATCAATTTTAAATGCATGAAAACTATTATTATTATTGCATTTGACTTAGTGTTTAATGTAATTTAGAATTCGTGAATTATCACTACAGTAAAACTTTTTCAGATTTAATAATGTAAGTAAAAGCCAGACTTGGAAGGAGCAGAACAATATTCGAGCCAAAAACGATGTTAAATATAAACTGGATTTTATGCCGAAAATATAGAAAGTGAAAGCGAACGAGTGTAAAATTTAGATAGCAGAAATTTCTCATATAAAAACTTTGAAATAAAGAATGAAACACTGCTATAGCAACAATGCTTTTAGTCAAAATGTTTACTGCTTTGCTTCATCGTTCAATTGTTTTTTTGAACTAATAAAATTTAAATCAATTTGAATTTTTTATGCGTCATTCTCTTGTTTTTTCATTAATATATTTCATTAGAAGATAAGAAACACGAAGAAGCAATGCGTTGAATCGATGAGAAAACGTATAATTCGCATTTCGCGTGCGGCAGATAATTAAAAATATTGCTTTATCAATTTGCATTCGAAATCCGTCTCTAATTTTTAAATACTTATACATTTTTCATCACTTTATTCGTTGTTCGAATGGCGTTTGTTTCGCCTATTCTGATCTGCATCAATTATTTAAAAACGCTATTAAATCGTGCCTATGTTTCGCAGCGTCGATGCTTACGTGGCCGAACTCACACAATCGAACATTAAGCCTTTTATCTAAAAGAGTTGAAATTTGTTTCATGTTCATTTGTCTTCTAAGTCGCACACATGCGATCATATTTGCAAAATGTGCAAGAGATAAAATAGAAAATTATAAAAACATAAGATAAATGATTTAACTTTTATGGTTGACTGAAAATATAGACTATAAAAAACGAAAAAGACTATAAAATTTTTAGAAATACATTGTGCAATCTCTAAATGAATTTACAAGCGAAGCTCTTTGCTCCTCGCCTCCGGTTTCGATGAAATTTTAAACTAACTTATCTTAATATTAGTAATGTTAAGTGCATAAAAAATTTGCATTAAAGCTGCGAGGAAATTTAGCTTGAATTATAACGAAACACAATCAAGATAAGCGCATCATCATGATTCTAAGAGCACATAATTATATTTACGATGTTTCAAGTTCAAATATGCTTATTCCTTGCATTTAAATATGATCCACGAATTCTTTTTTGTGGCAAAAATTGTGTTTTTTAAATATTTACTTATAGAGAAAATTTTCAAAGTGACTTTCTTAAAGATGGACACAAAATATAATCTCAATTCACTTATAAAAAATTTTCTGAGAAAAAAAGTTTAACATTCAAATTTTGATGCAAGAAACAATCTTTTGATTGATTTGATCAAACAAAATTTAATTAGTGTGAAAAGTCATCTATCTGACAAATCTGACAATTGTGAGAAATAAAACATTAGATTTGTGAATTTTTTCATAGCAAGATTTGAACTCGAAATTTAGTAACTATTTGTTGAATGCTTTTACAGTCGTGTTAATGAATTGAACCGAATTATATTTAGCTGAAATTAACCTTTATTTATCTATAGAATCTTTCGAGTTAAACTTTCTCGCTTATATTCTAGTTTGAGCCAAATTTTTTCTAATTTTAATTTCGCTTATATTAAGATAATTTAGTTGAAAACTTCTCCGAAATAGAAGGTAGACATCTACGAATATTCTCTTGTTGGAATAAAAGAAGCTTCAGACACTCAGAAAGTTTGACTAGGCATTCAATACAAGTTTTTAATAATTTTAAAAGAAAATTAGTAATTCTTGTTAGCAATTTAAGTTTCCGATTATTAAGAGGTTTTCAGAAGAGGCTTATGGAGAATTCTCGCCTGCGTTTTACGTAAAATTAATATTATTCACGAGATATTCAAAATTTTTACTCGAGTACTTAAGCATGAAAGAATCTTATTATCTCTTTAATTCTTATATTTACTCTATAATTTATTATACAAATAGAGTTAGTCATAAAATATATTTAAAAAATGTATAGCAGACAAAATTTGATAAATGAGGAAAAATAAGATTAAGTAGAGATCAATCATAAGACGAATGGGAGATTTCGATGAAATTTAGATAATCGTTTTAAATAAACAAATGCATGTGAATCGAAAGCAAAATTGCAACGATAAATAAAGTAGACGAACAATTTCGAGATAAAATTAATCCTGTTTTTAGGCCAAGTGTGTGAAAACTATTATTGACTTAAAGTGAATAAGAGCTTTACGCAACTTTTCCATTTTTGACAGCGAAACTTGGAGCAGACAAAAACAAAACTGACTTTATTCATCGAGCTCCATCGATCTATACGCGCTTTATCTGCACAATGAAAGTTCTCCGCATTTCAACGAAAAAGAAGTGAAGCAAGAAAATTTTCAAACTCATTTTTCTTCGATAATTTTTTTTAGCATCGAAAGTGAAATAACAGTGAGAAATATTTGCGATTATGAATATCTGAAGCCGCTTAGCACCGTTCGCTTAGGTTTAAGCTTAAAATCGCGGTGCACTCGAATCAAACAAAGCGTGAGCTTATCTTGCTTAACGCATTTAACAGATGGCATAACGAAATTTTTATTTAACGAAGTAGCGATAGTGTTTACTCTGTGAAAATTAGTTTTGCTCCAAGATTTATATCTTTGC
Organism: Dinothrombium tinctorium; assembly: GCA_003675995.1. NCBI lineage: Eukaryota > Metazoa > Arthropoda > Arachnida > Trombidiformes > Trombidiidae > Dinothrombium > Dinothrombium tinctorium. The sequence goes on along the minus strand of NCKU01000014.1, from coordinate 87,601 downwards.
TTTAGAAAAAGTTCTCTTATTACTCGAAAGACAGAAAATGTAAATCTTTAATTTGTCTTGTTCATTGCGTGTTGTGAAACCTTTTCACTGCGTAAATGTTTATGATCTACATGTGTAAAGTGTAATTGAATAGAGAGAAGTGAAAGCATTAGAAAACAAATGTTGAAATAATGAATTAAAAAAAGTAAGTCGCGTTTCTGTAGCGAAAGAGAAGAAAATTTAATTTGATCGCAATTTGGGTTTAACGAAGTATAATTAATTTTGAAAATAATAAGAGCGCGAAGACTAGAAAGATAGAGCAGCAGCGTTTTGTGATTTTCTGTTTAACCAAAAAATACGCAAAATTTAATATACAATAAACGTAATTTGAGTCATTTCAAAATGATTAGAAAGCAGCGGAAAAGTGCCGTCGGCCCTTAACGTGAAAGCTTATAGTTCTAATTTCGATCGAAGATAAAATATAAAAATGAGAAAAAAGCAGAGTTTGAGGCAAATTTTGCTTCTTCGCTTCTTTACTCAGCAAGAAAGTGTTTTTAAAACAGCGAATATGTGTTTACTGTTCGCATTCCAATTTAATTCAATTGAATCATAAAGCGTGAGAGATAGCGATGTTTGGGTGTAAAGCCTTTTCGGCTACTTATTCTTTGAAATCACTCGTGCCTTCGACGCTGAATGCATGAACGCTGCTATCTGATTTCGGGGCGTTCGTCGTGGCTTCGAATTCACAAACGCAGCTTACTCGCTTTCACTCTTATTCATTTGTGAGCTTTTTCTCGGCGATGCATTCAAAAGCTTATTTCTCCGGTTTCAAAAAGCCTGTGCACTACCCATTGCATGAATTCAATTGCTTTCTCAAAATCACATTACGTTCGAAAACATAGCCACGAATGTTTCGAGCGAATTTGGGTTCGCAGCTCACAATGCAAACCATTTTGTTTACTTTTTGCAAATTTGAATTGTCTGCTGCGCGTAATTTATTTTCGCTCTGCGCTCGCTTTGTTTTTCGCTGCCTTTCTCTTTTCTAAAAAAAAATTTAAATTACACGGTTTAACTCATTTCGCTGTGAAAAAGCTTGGATTATACTGCAATTAAACTCGCGAGCAGACGAAAAAGTTTTGATCGCAGGCTTCGCGCGGCGATAAGTAATGGCGGAGCGAGGTTCGAGCGAATGAGATAAATTCGCTTTGATAGAATAAAGTCCCATGGGTGGTAAATGTGACAGGTACAAATTCGTAAGGCTGGAGAAGAAATGATTGAGAAGAAGATTAAAAAAAGATGTGTTCAATCAACGACAAATTGAATGTAAACACAAATTTCGTGTTTTCTGGTGTTACTTCGCGAGCGAACTTTTTTGAAGAGCGAGACGATGAGTGCAAAAAGTGATATAAAGAGTTTATCGCAAGCTTTTTGACAAAATACAAGTCTTTACTGTTTCGTGTGACAAAGTGAAGCAAAGTGAACTGTTCTCAAATTGTGTACAAAGTAAGCGAGTGCAGAGATTACCTTAATTTAGCAGAAAGCAGTGAGTTCAATCAGTGATCCGTTCGGAAGAGAGGAAAAGCGATGGAGGCAAAGCAAAAGAAAGATGTGAGCGAATTAAAACGAGTGATTAATTGCCCGAGTTCTAACACGAGTATAAAATTAAAATTGATGCAATGTTGTTGCCGACTGCAACGATAAATCTCTGACTTTATATTTTCGGCTACAAAACGCAATTTCGCCAGCGCACATTCGTCTGATAATCATGCAAATTGTGAAAGCGCTCGATTCTATTAATAAGTGCGCGTTTCAATCGCTTTTCATTGTGTTCTTCGCTTCTTCATCGCTCTTTCGCACGAACGCAATATGCAACTTATGGTCGTATTTATCGATTTTCAGTAATACTCAAAATTACGTTTAAAACGGTAAACACTTCTTGCGAAAAACGTCGCTTTTCTCCGAGCGACGGGAAAAGTGCGAGAAACTTATATTGAAATCGCATTTATTGACATTCGCTGTGAAATTTAATATAACGTCGCCGAGCTTTTTTATTTTCTCTCTGTTCACTTTTGCGAAATATTTGCTCAATTTTTAAAATTAAGCACAGCAAAAAAGTTTGGCGAATGTTTTCGCTCACAAATTTATTACAGCGAGTGGCAAAAAAACGCGCGCCGATCTCGAACGAAGCAGAGCGCTTTGTGCTCACTCGATACTGTCAAATTTAACTTTAACAAAAGAGGCTCGCGTGAAGCAAAACAGAACTCTATTCGTTTCTTTGCAAATGGCGATAATTATCTGCACTCGCACACACAATATTTCGTACAGCAATTATTCAATAAGTGCGCACGAATCGTACGTGGAGCAGTATATGCAAGCAGCGATCATCAGCGGCTCATACCAAGCACATTTTTTGGGTTCTGTATTGAAGTCATGCACCAACCTCAGAGTCAGCCACTCTTTGATGACTTGCAAAGAAATTATTGATTTTTAGATTGAAAGCAATTTTCCATTTTAAGTTCGCTGATAAAACGCGCGTTTCTCGCCTTTGCGAGGAACCACAAATTAAAAAAGGCTCATTTTTTGAATAATGCAAATTACGCTGAATTCGTGCCTCTAATGAACACATTTTATGCTTCAAAATTTGATTTCTGCTCGTAATGAGCTGCGCTCGCTTTGTGTCACTCGAGCCTATTCTTGTTTAAATCCGCGGCATCGCGTCGCATCTCATCTCGCTCGGCTCGGCGAAAACAATTCGCGCTGAAATGAGGCTCGTTAAGCGCGGCACGCTTGCGATCGAGATGTCCACTCGCGAGTGAGGTGTGCGAGTAATGATTTGCAGCGAACGGCGATTGACAGCGTTTTCACGCTTTGCTGACTACCTCGAATTGCTGGCAAAGCGACGATATTTACTTGCCTCCCCGATTGCCTCTCGTCTCATCTCCCGTTTTGACAATCAGACGGCTTACGAACAAGCTTGTCGTCGAAGATAACAATGCTTCTGTTTCCAATTCGAATATGTAATACCAGTTCGGCATTAAACTTGGCTCAATTCGCAAAAGCCAATATTTGCTGTGTGCCCACCTTTCACTCTCGCTGCGATGCCTCGCTGATCTTCGCCGTTGCAATTGCTGCGGAATCCGCTTGCAGCACACGCACTCTTTACCGCTCACTCACTGTTTGCCAATTGCGTTCTCATTTCGCTAATTACACGACACTGCAACTAATGATTTCAATTGCCGATTCACTTCTCAACAATTTGCATAAAATAGATTTTCAAACACATGTACAAACAGCGAATTTACAGCATGCGAATCGGTAAATATTTGCTCGTTCACTTTCACCACTTCTTCACTACTTTACACATGTAACGCGGCTTATTAGCTCACCAATGCACAAAGTTAAATCGTGTCAATTATAGTAAAATGACACAGAAAGCAACAAACACTGTGCGCTCATATTTCGAAATTTGGCTAATGAGTGTTTTTCATGCACAATGTTTTGAGTGCTGTGCAGATTTGACTTCTCGCATTTCACCGCCGAGCTAAAAGAGATGAGACGATTGATGAACACGATTCGATTGTAAGACAAGCAGAGCTTTGCTGATTTCATTTGACTGCGGTGAGTGAATCCCCAATTTGGTAACGAAAAGAAAGCGATCAAATAGATGAGCATTTGTAATGAAAAGAGACCATTTTGCTCGCTTACTCGTCTAATAAAACAGAATTATGAGTGATGTCGTTGGTGGAACAGAAAATCGAAACGCTATCGACAATAAATCTAAATTTTTCAGAGACTCGCGCAAACTGGAGCAAACATTTGCAGAGTGAGATGCAAGCGGTGTGCAAACACAATGGCGAAATTCGAAGTCAAAGATCGGAATGAGTTAAATTGGTGCGCGAAAGGCAAATTTACACTTTCATTACTCGAGCTTTGCATTTGGAAAGTGCGTTTTAAAGCGCGTTTATACACTGTGTGCAATGTGAAAAGTGCGATGAATACTTTGTATTTTGATCGTTATGGAAGCAACACACAGTTGATGCTGAAAGAATTGTAAACGATGGAAAGCGATTGAACGGCAAAGCACATTCTCGCTTTTGATGTTTGTCCACTCTATTCTATGGCTTTGTGTTCGAGAAGCGAACACGGAATTATACGTGTTCGGCTCCTTAGCCTCGAGTCACATCGTTAAGTAACTTCTACACGACACGTTTTATTCGCTGCGAGTTTCGATCGAATCTTCTTCCTTTTCTTTGCTTTCGCTACACTCCAAAAATCAATTAAAATAACAAATTCATTCAGAAAATTCCTCTAAACATGTGTGCATTACACCGCCTACGATCGCATTATACGCGCATTCACATGTTTCAAATTCGAGCGGTCGCACGCCGAAATCGCTGTAAACAAAGCCACTCGAGTCAGAAAAGCAAATTCGGGCTGCGAGTGAATTATTGAAGCTTTGCTCAATGGTCACCAACTGCAAGTGTGCTTACAATCGAGTGTTTCGTGAGTGGACCAGCTTAGGGTGAATGGAAATTAGGCGCATGGTGAAGCGATGATCGAAGGGAATTGAAATCGAAATAAGAAACATCTTTTCTTACAGTGTGTTTTATGTGAAAAAAATGATGAATGACACGAATTTAAAATTTACGTTCACTAAATGCAAATATCGAATGGTGGCGAAAAAAGAATTTGTGAAGCGTTAAGCGTTTTTCGTTTGCGCGAATCGCGAAAGTGTCGTGTTTGCAATTCGCATGAAAGCGATGCATCCAAAAGCGAACAATATTCAGACGCAGTATTTGTATATATGCGAGCGTTTTTTGTTTCACTTCTTTGTCGAAACTTTTAAACATTTCATAAATGCGATGAGTGCGAAGAAGAAAGCATGGATTCATAAAGTAGGTGCGTGCCTCTCTAAATTTGCTTTCATTTTAAATGCGATGCCATATTTTTGCGCTTCGCTCGAATTGCTCTGAATTTGAATTGCAACAAAACTACATCGAATCTGAATACGAAATTAATCACGCTTTCGTTTCTTGTTTTTTAATACGTTTGTAGATCATCCGCTGGCACTCGGGTACAACCATTAGTTGAGCGTCGCTTTTAACCGAGCGCAGCGTTCGCATCTCGAGTTCGTTCGCCGTTCAATTTCTAAAGCAACATTTGTGTGCGTTTGAAAACTTTTCAAAAAAAAACGTCAAATGCGAATCTACTTTTTCAATCATTTTTCCATTTCTGAATAGCAAATAAAAGCGCACTTTTTAATCTTTAATGCAGTGGGCGCGAAACTAATGCATACTTTTGTCGCGCTCAGCCAAATGTTCAAACCAAAAGCTTCGAATTGCAGTTTGATTCGAGCGAACGCCATACACCGCTGCACTCGCACACATTCAACCTTCGGTAATTGTTTGCGATCGCTGCATCTCACAAATGACACTTTCGAGAGACACATTCGATTGAGAATCAATTGGAACTCTTTCAGCGAGAAAAAAACGAAAGAGCAAAACATTTTTTCGGCGACAATTATGACACAGTTTGCAGATTTATCGATTTGCAATTCGGATGCAGACGGCAGAAAAAGGTTCGCTGCGCTTTATTTACCGCAAAGCAACCAAATGTCAAAATGATTGTGATTGAATAAATAACGGGCAAACACCGCGTACGAAAATTAATAAAAGTATAAAATTAGAAGGCCGAACGGGTCATTAGGGTTAATTACCGGCGTGATTTATTAACGCCTTCTCCAATTGTGAGAAAAAATGAATTTCGCAAAATTTTTCTCAACCCGTAATTAAGTCGATAAATCAAACACGTTGCTTGCGAGCCGAGCGAATGGTGCGTAATGTAATAATTTAGTTGTGTTGCATTTGACGCTGATTTAAGCGCATACAATTGAATGAGTGCCCATCGTTTACGCCGTTTGATCGCGAGTCGAACGCTGCACTGTACTCGAACGGTTTTAATCATTTCGAGGAGGGCCGATTTCGTTTTTATGCAAATTTCGGTAACGCCTGAAATGGATTCGAAAGTGTACATAATATTCTTGGCGCACAGTGAGAAGCAGCGTTGCTTTCAAATTTAAATTCATTGCAAAAGAAATGAAAGAAGAGAATAAGATTCAAAAATGAACTCAAAAGCGTTCTTTAAATCAGTTTACTTACACTCACTGCAGCTCGGCTGTCTTCATGCTTTTTAAAGCGTTTTCAGTTCAAACTAATTTCTTGTCGCTTAAACAGATCTCTTCGCAGAAAAACCGTAATTTTGCATTTCCACCGCTTTCTTTGTCGCAGCGACGCCATATTTCGACGCGAATTCAATTATGAGCGAAATCAATTTTCGAATGGTTTCGCAATGCTTGTAAACAAAGATCATTGTTTCAAACATCACGTCCGACTTAACTGTTTTCGAGTGCAAGTTTTCAAGGCGCTGTTCGATCCACATTCTTAATCACTTGCTTTACATGGCAAATGATTTGTTCTCTGCTCTAAGAGAATCGCTTTCGAACGCGGCGTCGAACGTGCTATGTTGGAACGGCTGATTGCAGGGGAGTTTTCTTTATTTATTTATTTACGCGTATTCAAACTGCAACAATTTGTATCGCGTACGAGTTCTCCTCGCGCATCTTCTCGCTGTTGATTGAGAGCATCGCTTTTTGCATCCCAATTCGAAATCATTTATTTACGAAGAAAGCGAATTTTTCATTTCGAAAATGACACTAACACAAGCAACGGTGGCTCAGTTTATGTTTGTATTCAAGAAGCGCTGTACGCGACTCGATACTCGAAAAAAAAAATGCGAACGCATCTGCCGAGTTAACCGATGCATTGAGAACGCGATCGAATTTCAAATGTTCGCTTTGCTCTTGTGTTTTTCAATCAAATTCTGTGTAAAATATTTCAATAATTGCATTTAAGTGGAAAGTAAACAAGAAAAGCGACGAGCGAAAGAAGGAACGAGAAAAGTTTTCGAATGGTAGCGAGAGGACAGAAAAGACCGGAGGAAATATTGATCAAAGCGACTTTGACTGCAGTGCCGTTAAAGTAGACGTACACGACGAATGCCGATGGTTTTGGCGGCATTTTGCCAACATTAATCTAAAAACCATTTTTCGAGTCGATTTCGGCTTTTGAAAGCGTCGACAAATACTGCAATCATCAGTTCTGCACACGATGCATGCGAAGAAGCGAACGCGCTGGTCGCACTCGGTTTAATTATGTAGAAGCGATGCTCGCAATTTGAATAAAGCATCGCGTTCGGATGTCGGATCTAGAAATCAACGACACGCTTTATTCACGGTGGATGCTGTTTTGCTCACTTTCGCTTTCCTTCTCTCTCCTTCTCACTTTCTCTCGTGGGAAATTTACTCCTGCTTTTCCATGTTTCCGAGTTTGTTTCTCGGCTGCGAGCGCACACTGAACATCAAATTCTCACTTGACTTTTTCTTCTCGCTGCCTGTACACTTTCTCTCTATTTTCCATTATTAAGCATTGTTTCAACAAATTGATGGCATTACCATAATACATTTGCTGATTCGAGCCCGACAACAATGACCATACAGGTAAATGAGCTTCGCACTCGGCGTCGCTTCTTGTTGGTTTTCGCTCGCCTTTCTTTGCTCAGCTTTTGCTTGTTGCGAGTTTAATTCGACACGAGTGTCTAAACTCGAAGCCGGCTTTGCGTACACATCGTTGATGCAGGAGCTTAAAACCCGACACATATTCTGCCAAATGAATTATTAAAATTGTGCAGCATTTGCTACAACGAATTCATAATGCCGCTGCCATTTCTTTCGCGCGCTCCATTATTCTTCTTGCTCACCCAAATTGTGAACAACCAATTGTGACAGCGAACAAACCGTGTTCCTTTAATTAATTGCCGCGGCTCAATACAAGCGTTGCCTCTTCCGAATTAGTCTTTAAAATTTATGAATATTTATGAACGCAATGAGAACGTAATTCGCGAAATATAATGCAATAAACAGAGAGGAGCAGCGAAAAGCAAATGTTGAGCCGAATTTATCTTTTTCATTTCTCTTTTTTCGCTCGCGAATGCATACAAATCAAATACATCGTAATCGTAATCGTAAGCGTGCATTTGTAATACATTACACTTTCATCGCAAACTTTGACCACAGAACATGTGCGCGCTCGAATCGCTCGCTGCACTTATGTAAATGTTATTTTCAACTCACTTTTTACCGCATTCGATAATCATTTTTTCATCGATCTCTTCCCCATTATTATGAATAAACGATTTAAATTCATCACATCGCTTCTATTTTTATTCATTTCTTTACTTTTCAATTTCATTTCTCTAATGCTCTCCTATTCAAGAAATGATCGAATCGTTTATCGACCAATTAAATATTTACATTGCAACAGTTTAACTGATTAAACTTTGTTCGCATACGCACAAATTTTATTTTATTTTTTCGCCTATATCAGTCTCGAGCATTTTTATACATTTGCTCAACAGTGACTATTTCAATTTTGTATAAATTAAAAATTTCTATAATAATGCTTACTAGCAAAGAATCGGCAGAATGTGAAAAGTTTGCGAGCCAAGTTTTACCAATAAGCACAGAGCAGCATTGCAAGATGAATCGTTTTCGTCTTTTTTCTTTGGTTATTATTATTCAGTGAATACAATGCAAAATATAGAAAAAAAGCAAATGATCAAAAATAAATTGCGCTATCTTTGTATAACATTATAGTTTAGTTCAACATGAAGTTTGCATCGCTTTTCTCTCTGCAAACTCAGCGCGGTTTTTGCTTCGACTTTCATAACAATTGTATTCTAAAAGCGATTTGCAATATTTTTTGAAATCATTTCGGAGGAAAATCAAATTAATAGCGTCAAACTGTTTTTGACAGGCTTTTAGCAATGAACTTTTATTTTGAATACGAATACAGAGTACAACTCTGTGTATAAAATGATTGTAAATAACATTTTTCAATTCCCAGATTCGTAAAACTTTTTCCGAGTCCATTACCGCTGAACTCGCATTAATTAGATTAGTAATATTTTAAGCCAAATTATTCAGAATTAACTTCGAATTAAATTAAAAACTTTTGCGAAGTAGAAATTAATATGATCAGCGCGAAAATGAACGCGAAGCAAATGATGTGAGACAAGAGCAGGACGTCGCAATGTGCGCGAAAACGAATTAAAACAATGAGCGAAACAGATTAAAGAAGAGTGGGATGAGCAGTGACAAATTATTACGCAAAATAACAAATTGTCACTTTATTATAAGCAGTCACAAAGTTGACGAGAAGTTAAATTGCAGACTTTTCTACTCACTTTGATAAGGCGAAGAGAAGAGCGAAAAACTTTTTTCTTTGCGGAACAACAAATCGGATTGAATTTGCTTTTCGTCCGAATCTTAATTAAAGAAAGAACAAATCTTGGCTTTCGGCTCTGAAGACAAACGGGGGACAAAAAAAGCAAAGCAAATAGCGACTTTCATTCACCGGTTCTTTGTATTCATTTAATTTCGTTTCCGCAACGAGTGCGTAATTTCCGTAAACAACTTGACAGCGAACAAATAAAAATTTTCATAAATTGCTTGGCCGACCATTTTGCGTCCATTGGGCGGTAATGGGAGCGCACCATTTACTTCCATTTTCCGACAAAACTTTTATTTGTTTCGTTGCATTAAAATAATTAAAGTGATTAACACTATCCATCAACGCGTTATGTGCAGTGCAAAAACATTAGCGCAGCGAAAAATTGGCGAAAAACGCGGCGATTTGGTCGCCTTAAAACAGGCCGGAAAATGAAAATTGCCATTTTGAATCCTAAAACGCTTTAATTCGAGCGTATAATGTTTATTTGCACATATAAAAATATGAGAATATCAGTAATGGTTTGCATTTACTTTCCATCTTCAGTCGATAAACAAAATGCGTTCATTGTTAAACGGCGACCGTTTCGCTGCCGTACAACGCTTATGAATTCAACTCACAATGGAAAATGGCCCAACATTCGCACTAATCTTAGCGAACTCTGAAACTTGTAAATCGAAAAGCTGACAGTGTTTGCCAGCGTTTCAAATGATTACACACTGTTATGATTTCATTGTAAACACGGATTTAAAATTACTTTTAGTTTGTGGAAAAGCCTAGTTGAAATAATGGTGAAAGAACATAAGTTGCTTGAATCCGGTCAACATAAGTACACTCGTGGCCACATTAATATGCTTTCTTTTCGATTTAAAACTTGATTTTCCAATGGATAAAGATGAAATATTAATGTGGCCACTAGCGTACATTTCTCTCGCTAACTTTAGTCGTTGATGATTCGATTTTGACTTTTTTCATAAGCCAACAAGCAATGATCCGATTAGTTCAAATATTTAAGTCGCGATACCGAAACACTACAGGTGCTTCGATCCTCAAAGTTAAACAAATAAGAGCTCGTGTTTTGCCGAGAAGCTCGCTTTAGAAACAAGCTCGTCTATTCCACGAAGTTTGACTGCGCTTAATGTTCGTTCAATTTCGCTCGCTTTTCTCTGTTTCAATGCATTTTTCGCAGAGGAAACACACACAAAGCGTTATTTGGAGATCATGGATTTCGTGGAAAATTATTTATAATAATCCAAATGTAAAAGCAAAAATAAGTGTGCATTTCTGAACTTTCGAGAAACGCTCGCATTACCACTTATTGAGAACGCGAAAAAATTTTTAGTCAGAAATCTGGTGATCAAATTATTTAAAAGGAAAACCAGTCTTCTTCGATAAAATCTCTTAGCAAAAGTTTCTTATGGAAAACACGATTCTATTTACTCCTTTTTTGTTTAGATTGTTACTAATTTCATCGTAAGTTTTCAACAGATTCAACAAAAAAGTACTTTCGTGAAAAAAATCTATTGGTTAAGTTAGTTTAGGTTCTCGTTGAATCGGGTGCACCATTTTGATTGCTGAACATTGTTTACCTGTTCACATGTCAAACTTGTATTATTCAAAGTTTGTCAAAGTGAAGATGTAAGAAGTGTGTGGAACTGCGTGATGCATGTGTACGATCGACTTAATTTTTTCTCAAACAATTATTATTCAAGTGGTAAAGTGGGTCTTTCCCGAAAGATCAAGAATGCTTCTTGCTTTTATCGATGAGGATTATTGCGAATAAGTCTGAGCAGAATCGCTGATGCTTAAATAACGGTGGCCACGTGCTTTCGGAAATTAAAGTAGACAGTGGACTAAATAGAGAGTTTGTGTGCTTGCCGAGCGGTAATCACTCGTTGCGGAATGAGCTAAAAGCGTAAAGATGAACTCGCTGAATAGAAGCTGCTATTTGCAAAGCGTTTTCGGTTCAATTGTAGGTGCAGGCTGAAGAAGTGCAGCGGTAGTGGAGTGCTTATTTAAAGCGATAGTCGGTCCAGTAGTCAGTACTTATGGAAGCGAGAGTGGATTGTGAATTGTACAATGCTTTGTTAATTAATTTCCGCAGGTTTGTTTTGCAACGAGTGTTTCGACGTAATTCGCTCTCATTGCTAAGCAACATTCTCGAAACAATTTGCTTTTAATGAATTTAATTTTACAAATGAGAAAAAGTTCATTTTTTAATCGCTCTTTTTTGACAGTTTGATCTTTAAAAAATCCTTCGCTTGACTTGGCTCCTCTTTCTCGCGCAGAGACGCATTTCTCTTTCTCTTTCTCTCGCTCAACACTTACTTTCAGACAATTCCCGTTTGTGATTTCTTTCGCATTTGTTTTCATTCATAATTAAATAAAGGGTGGTTCGAAGCATGCAAACGCGCACACATCGCCTCGAACAGTGAGAAACTTCCGCGAGTAATTGCACGAATCATAATTGTTCGCAGTTAGCGAAAACATGAACTCGAATTTGAGTTTTTCTTTGGGAAAAGCAAAAATAAGAGTGCAATGGAAACAAGCAAATTGAGCTTTGTGTGCGACGAGAGCGAGAGATGCGAACGCTGAGTGCTTTGCGAGATTATTTTTCGGACGCAAAAGCGTTTAAAGAGCGCTCGAGAATGATCGAAGCGAGAAAGTGAGCGGCAAAACTTTTCATTTCACTACCGAGCCACTCATTGCATTCGGATACAATCTGCTTGATGTTAATTACACATTAATCGTTCGCAGGGAGCAGCGCAACAAACTCTATATGCTGGTCTAATTGTGTTGGCAGCAGGTGAACGCTGCGCTAAAAAAGCGCTGCGTACAGTCGCCATCGCGATCGAAGTGTGCGTTGAGAATATTAATTATGTGGACATTTGGAGCGCGAAGATATTACAGCAATTTGTCGATAAAAATTATGAATATAGCGAATGAGGGTTAATTAAAGTGTTGTTTGTCGACGCTCGCAAACACACTTTGGTGCAAAGTTTCTCTGCGAAGCGCGCGGTACAATCGTAGTGCTGGCTCGCAGTGTTGTTGTTATTGTTGATTTGAATAACAAAGGAAGCGTAATTAGAGTGAGAGATGGAGTTTGGAAGCGCAGTATGCAAAAATAAACAAAGCGACGTTCCAAGTTTCCATTTTGCCTCTTCTCGTTAAATATTAAATTTGATACGCGGCGCGAATTAAATATTGAAGAAATAAAATGAAAGTGTGCAAGTTTAATGAAGAGAAAAGAGATGAGAGCGCGGAGCGCGGAGAGGACAGTGAGTAATAAAGAGGACCAGTGAAGCAGAGTATCAATGTGTGTAGCAGCAATTATGTTTATTGATCTTCGGAGCAGTGGAGGATGTGTTCGGCTTCTTTTCGATGCTTTTTCTGGTTCAGTTGACGGAGAAGTTGAGTTGACTTCATATATCACTCGTGTTGTCGTTTGAATAAAAGTTTGTTTTGCTCTATGTCTCATAATACCGTCTCCGCTCGATTCGAACATCGCTAATATTTACAACGCGAAGCAAGTCACTCTTTCAAGTTAATGTCACTGCTTTCTTCTCGAGTTACAGTGTAATGCAAGCTTTACGTAAAAGCAGAATGCAGCGCATTAAATATTAAGAGCGTGTAACTTTTTAATGTTTCATGTGTACACTCCGAACATCATTCCGCTGCGAACGGCGAACGCACACTGCGCTCGTTGTTCTGCCGGCGAGCGCTAACTTTAATAGAATATTTTATGCATCAACTCGTAATTAGGTTTCAAAGCGGCTTCAAATCGCAACGCAGACAAACAAACGCAAACGACTTAAAAGTGAAAAATGAAATTTGTGTAAACTCTTCCGTCGTCAGGAACAAACTACACCATTGCCAACTTCTTATTCTTGCTCTGCAGCACTCGCTCTGATCAATACACAAATGCAGCGGCGAACATAGCCGACGATGAATCTGACTTCTCACTAAAATATGGCTTTCACAATGTTTGGTTACATTAGACCGCTAGTAACAAGTACTCGAGTCGATTGTGATCTAATTTGCAATTCAATGATCAGGTTCTCCACCGCACAGCAGATATTTGCGAAGAAGCGAACATTCTTTGCGAGTAGATTAAACGAGCTTATAGAGTATGGTTGCGCTCAGGCAGATGCCATTAGAATCAGAACTCAGATATCCTCCTCTTCCTCTCGACGAGCATCGCGATTCTCGAGATGAGATGAAGTTTGCTGGGCACGAGAGCAAGATGCGAAGCCAACTCGACTATGAACTGATGAGCGCTTTTACGCAAAATTGCAGCAGCGTTCGCGTTCAAACTTCTTCGCACATCTCCTCCGCTCAAGAAGCGGACTCATGTGCGACTCTCGACGCAGACCGCTCCGCTCGGCACGCTCGCTCGGCCACAACGATGCCAAATTATACTGTAGCCATGGATACAGATGGCACACGAATATTATGTATGAATCGATTGATTGGCTGCGAAACATGTGCTCCACTCGCTTTTGTATACTTTAAAATATTTCTTCAATTCGAATCAAGTGCTCTTCAGCAGCATGCCGCGGATCAGTCGGAAGCGCGCGTCGATCAGGGCGACCGAATGCGCTGCTGTGAGCAGTGTGCTCTGTGGCGGCGATGCTTTAATGTGTTTAGCGCAAAAGTAGGACAGAGGCCTTTCAAGATAATCAAATGATGTATAAAAAGGATTTTCTCGATACATAAAGCGAAGTAATTTGAAAATAAAATCGAATGCGATCGCTTCGTGCGCGCAACTATTCAACGAATAATCTCATTTTAAAAAGCTTCGCGAAAGCTACGCGTTCTCAGCGATGAAATAGTGAAACAAATAAAATTGTTTGCCTTCTTTCGTTTGCTTTTTCAATCAAACCATCATCTCTCTTTGCTCCTGTCTTCCTCCAAGTCAAGCTCCATTCACACCGCTTTGCACCAATTTCCACTCGATTCGATGCGCTGCTCGTCTCTCCGACTCACTCGCTCCCCGCTCTCGGAGCCAACAATTGGAGAAGAGGTCGACGTCCGGACAAAGTGTCCAGCATTGCTCGGATCCCTGCTAATGGGAGCGAAAGCTAATGATCGAAGCGTTTAACGGCATCCTCCTCGTGATCAAGCTGAGCTTTGACGCTGCAAACGCGACGAACAATGCGAAAGCGATTGAAGTGAATGTCAGACGAATTGAAAATTTTTGCGAATATGTTTTCGGTGAGTGGAAGCAGAGCGATGGTTTGTCTCCGAATTGGAAGTACAGTAAATAGAAAATTGTGCGCGTTTCATTCATTTCAGCTACAATCATCACCATATGTCGAACGATGGCATAGTGAAGTTTTTTATTTCACTTCTTTCACAGAATCGCGAACAACGAGTGAAAGTACAAAGTACAAAGAAAGCATCGCATCTCTCCACATTGCCTAATATAGAATTCTGTCATTTCAATCTGTTCAAAAGGCTTTTCCTACATTCTTCTAATGACATCTAAACTTTGTACAAATCTTATTACTTCTTAGAAACGAAAAAGCAGCATTACACTGCTCGCTAATTTGCGAAATTCGTTCGCCTGCGCTCGTCGCAGCGGAAGGGTCGCGAGCGAGTGCCTCAAAGCCGAGCAGCGGCCACGACTGCCTCGCGCGTCGATTTAATAACGCGAACATCTGACTCGGTTGCCGCTAATTCGAAAGTTGAAGCAAAATTACCAAGACAATGACAATTGACTGTGTTTACCGGTCGATTAAACAAGAGCAGTTGTGTTCAGCGGTGGCGAGTTGCTTTTCGAAAGGGTATCAAATTGCAAATTGTGTTTTCGAGTGAGTTGTGAGGGCAAACCGAAATATCGCTCATTACAACAGTCCGTCCTTAATAGCGTCGTCACAACCACTGTCTAGAAGCCCCAACCAGTGTTGGAAGCCCCAACCAGTGTTGAGGAGCCCCGACCACAATTCGTTTTAATCCTGTATTTGCAGTCACTCATCGCTTCGACTCGAAGCTTGAGAGCATACATTCACTGTGCTTGTTCGCGCTGCGTTCAGTCGCTCTCGTTGCTTGTGTTTGCATTGCATCTCTTCACTCTGTTCAAAGCGCTTTCACTTTCTCGCTGCGAGTTGAGAGCGAACCTCTCTCTGCTCCACTCTTGCCGATCACAACGTTCAAATGGCTTTCGAACAGTGCGATTAGGCGATCGCTTTCTCGCCTCTTTCTTCCACTACCAAAAGCGCATCCATCGCTCAACGAAAGCGACCAGAACTGAGGTTTGTGTCTTTTTACTTTCGCTTCTCCGCGTTTGCATTTTGCCTTTTGTCTGCAGAGGGTCTGTGGATGGACCCCGACTCGCGTGAGTCATGCAATTACGGCGATGCTGCTCGCGATCCTCTCGCGCTCCTCGCCTCGCGTCCGACTGTTGTTGACAATTAAATTATGGAAGAGCAGCAACGCTCGCCGTGCAACGTTAAAAGTTGTGTGCGCTCCTTCATCCGAAAGTAACATCGCGTTTTTGGCGATTTTTAATGCGAAACAAACGAATGGCAGAAAGAGCGCCGTTAACATGTAATGTTTTACGAAATGTTTCGCCGAAATTTAGCAAACCGAACAGTAAAACGCCGTGCAAACGGCAATAATTTATAATTGAGAAAAATGTGCGCGATTCATTAATTTAAACGAAACAGAGAAAGGTTTGCATAATTTTTCACAAATGTGCATTTCGCGCGAATCATTTTTCTTTGAAACTAGCGAATTTTTTATTTCCTTCATTTCTTTCGCTCGCTGTTTGTAGAAACTTGTGTAAATAAATAATGAATTAAACAGTGAATGTTAAACTTGCCGCTTTCAAAATGAAATGCAAACGGATCTTTGCCTGATTTGAAAAGTTTAAATTAAAAAAGTTTCACAACTCGAGCCAAGTGCGCGAACGACGGCGTGGCTCGCGATCGAAAATGACCGCACTTCTCGCTTTTTTCGCACTCAAATTTGTGTTTGATTGTGATTCGGTCATTAATTAAGTGAAAAGCGATTACTCGCGACGAAGAACGAATGGTGCGCGCCTTCGTCGCGTTGATAGCCAAATTCGACGACGATTAGTGTTTTTCATTAAAAAATCAATAAATTTGTGAGCAATTATTCGGTGATATCGAAGATAGCGAGTGAAAGAGCGGAAAGCGAACAGAGCGCACTTCTCGTTCTCCTTCCACCGTTCCTTGGTCGCAGTGCTCATTTTAAGCGTAAAAGTATCTCTATAAAAGGTATGAAGAACACAAGTAGAAGGGGCAGTGCAGCGCCGGACCCCACGTAACGACATTTGATGCAGTCGAAGAGCTTTTGGAGGGCAGTGGCGACAAGAGTTCGCTTTCGGTGTTGCGATCGGTGAGTTTTGAGTAATCAAACGACATCTGTTTAGTGTGTTACTCGAGACTGGAGTCGATTGAGAAAGTGGAAGGAAAAGGAGAAAAAGCGATGAAGCCATTTTTTGCGTTACCTGCGTTCGCATAGTTTCGGCGAATGCAGATGAAAAGCGAAGAAGCAGAGAGCACAATGTCGATGCGTTTGAAACGCAAATCGCTGCCGATTCTCGATTCCACCCTCGCTTTAATTTGTTTAAATTATTTTTTATTGATGCAATTTATGTATCGCTCGCTCGCTCGCTCGCTCATACGCGACGTCGTTTACTCGCTATTCACACACATTCCGCTTCGACGACACAAAGCACACACCTTTTCGCTATTGATTTGTGATTAAAAGAAATATGCGATCCAAATTATCAAACGCTGGCGATAAATACACACCAGTTCGGTGCATCATTTTACGCGTAGCGCCGGCATGGCGCTTGCAAACTGCACAAAGAAGCGAGAGGCAGCGGAGGCGAGAGGGAGCAGATATTGCACGGGGCAAATATTTCGCAGTTGAGAATTGAACAAAAGTTTAATATAAAGTAAACGAAACGAGTGGCCGTCGAAGCATAAAAAGCGAGTGCTCGCTGTTCACTGCTCGCTCGCATCCATGGTTCGCTCGCATCCTCCTTTCTTCGCATCCATCAACAATGCATCCGTCGAAAAGCATCGAAAATGTTTTGCACACAAAAGATTTTCGCTCAATTTTTGTGGCGCAATTGTTGCCATGGACCCGAAAAGATTATTTACTTTTGCTTTAATGGCATTCTTATTCAATAACGAAAACATTAAAACTGCAATTAAGCAAAAGTCAATCGATCGTCAAACTGTTCGTGTCATCGCGATTGTCTCTCGTGTGCTTCGACACCAGTCGGGGCTTGATTAAAATTTGCCTCGGAAATCGCGAGCGGGAGTTGAAAAGTTGCGAACTGCGAAGATGCCAGTCCGCGATCACTGAGCGAGCGAAACGCGAGAGATGCAGCGTTGCGTTCAGCTCCTTTGAGAATCAATTTGTGAAACGTTGCTCACACTCTATTCAACAGTGAATAACGTCGAAACGGTCAAATTATTAATTTTGGATATAACGAGCACAGCATTTGTGAAATTCTTCACATTATTCGCTCACCACCTCAATAAGCTCGCTGGCGATCGGTGGAAACAAAGCGAGCGCATCTTGCGAGCAGTCCGCTCGCCTGCTCGGCGAACGCATTCATCTTCGAGAGCGCACTTCTTTGCCATTTACGAATTTGATTGAGAAAAATTCGAGTGTCTTGCAAGCTCGCAGCTCGCCGCGATTGTGTGCTCCTCATGCATCATCCACTCCACAGCGAATTCGAACTCGAACCGAAGCTAATCCGCAGTCGAGTAGTTTGCTTGCAACACTGTTTAATTTGTTTCGCAGCATTGTGTAATAATAATTGCCGAAATCCGCCGTCTGTCAGCGAGTCGTTTCCGTCAACTTGAAAGCATAGCAAATATGAGCGGCATCGAATAATGATGTCGGCTCTTGTTTGATTTCTGCCATCAAATCTAATTCAATCGATATTTCAAGAAACCGTGTGCATTGTGTTTGTGTTGCTTCGCTCGCTCTCTGCCACACTGTTTGCCGCAAACTGATTTCGGCGAAACTGCCAACTGATGTTACTTGTAAATGACTGCAAATGAGTGCGGTTTCAATTGATTAACGCGAACGAAACCGATGCAAAACCTATGGGGTTTATGACTCGAAATGATCGCCGCGCGATATTCGGGACATTCATTGCACAATGGCTCGCATTCGCCCGCAGGGATTAATTAGCAGCGAGCGAGTGCAAGTCACAGAGAAGAGCGGAGCGAAAGAGATGTCTAATGCTGCGCTGCTGTTTACAAACATTAAAGAAGCACAGTGTTCGAGTGCTTCCTCTCACTTTTTCAGCATCGCTCCCAACTTCCAACTTCCAGCTCTGCGCTCAAATCGCTCGTCACAATATTACGTTACAACCGCTGTCGCAAAGTCCGGTTGAGCTGAACACAAGCGCTCGCCTCACTCGCACCGCTCGCGATCTATACGCGAGCCGAGCGCCGTTAATTAGACAACGAATTTGATACTAATCATGTTTGCTTTATTTATAGGGAGCCGCCTTCTAAAGTGCCGATCCATGAGAGGTAAAAATTCATGTTCCAGGGTTGCTGGTGGGGGCTATTCTTCTTCTTCGCTCACCTTCTTCACGGCAAACTGCGCGAATGGCGTTACATCGACCACATTGCCGCCTTACTACTATTACCCGTACTCGACACAAAGCACTTTGACCTGCCATCGTGTTAAACACCAACTTATTCCTCAGCAGCAGCAACACCTTCAAACGCAGCAAATCGCCGATGCGAACAGCATCGCAAATGGATGCACTGCTCGATGTGCAAAGGAACAACACTGTGATCAGTTGCAAATGAAGCATTACTGCCTTGTGGCCCTGGTCTCGACGCTTCTCTATGTGAACACGCTGACGGCGGACTTCGCCTACGACGACAGGTAAGCAAACGGAATCGCTGCGAGCTCGGGAAGGCGAAGCGAACACGTGCCGGCATTCGACACAGTGTGTGACACTTGCTCCCGTTCTCTCTCTCGTCGTTAACAGCGTTCGAGACTCCCGTCGAGCGCTGTTCACTGAGTTCTGAGTTCGCTGTTTGGATGCGGAGTGCTGGCGCTGCACAAGCAAATAAAGAAGTTCTGTTTTGGCCCCCCGTCGACTGCTCATGTTTAAGATGTGAAATTTTGGTGTGAAAAAAGTGCTTTTCAGCAGGTAATACATCACTCGCTCCGCGCCGCATTCGATGCTTCGCTCAACAATTAATTACGAGGATAATTAGCGGCTCATTGAATGCTCCTCTCTGCGTCCGACTGATCGCAGCGTCTGCGAGAGCAGCGAGCGATGCCTGCTTTCGCAGCGATAGTCTCAGAAGAGATGAAGAAGAGCACACAGTGTGCGCTCGATTCCCAGCGTTGCATGTTTACCGAAAGCGCGGAATGAGATGGAATGAGATGCATCGCAAATGCAGACGAAGATTAAATTTGTTCTTGGTTCTTGTGTGAGTTTTAAACTACTTTTTGTTCCTCCGAAAAGAGGGAAAGTCTTTTCAAATGTAAAATGCACAGGAATGAAGCTGCAAAGCTAATGTTCGAGCATTGATTGCGAGGCCAGTAATGGAAGAAAATTACACATTTGACGAAAGAATTCGTAATGATAGGTCATGAAAAGAATCGTCTACAGGGTGACCCGCCAACACTAGTTTCGCTCGCAGTGCGCTCGCAAAGCGCTTCAGCAGAGGTCACAAACACCGAATGCCTGTTTCCACTTATTTGCAACTCTCATTAAGCAAATTACAGCAAGTTTCGCTCTTCGCTGCATTCGTCGCTCGACGACGCTTCTTCCCAGTGTCCGCGAGTCTCGCGTTACGCTCGTCGCTCGCGACCGATGCCCCGCTGCCTTGTGAGCAGCGGTCGCAGGCATGTGAAGCGTTGAGAAGGAGCAGAAGGCGCTTCTGCCTTCGAACCGGCAGCAGCAGCTCACCCTGTAGAGGTGTTCTGCAGGTTTCGGCAATCACGGGGCGTCTGAACACGTCTCAGTCTGAACAATGCAACAAACCAACAATCATAATAATGGAAAATCATTGCAAGTTTAATGTACGAATGCGTTACCTTCGCTTGTAATGGTAGTGGAAAACGCACTGCCATTAAAGTGCATATCTTTGCTTCTTGTCCGCAAAAGCCGCTCTTTTTATCGGGTCGCACTGGAAATGCATTAATCTTCAACTTTAAGTTATAAACTTTTTACGACAAAAAATATTTGAACAAAATTTACTCGAGTTTAACACTCGACTGCCATCCGCTCTATCTTCATCTGCTCGTCTGCTTCGCTTTCGCCATTATTTTTATTCATAACAGCGAACGAACACTAAAACACACTCCTCGCTTTCCATCAGCAATAAGTCTCAATCGCAATCAAAACGCGCAGTTCGCTTAGCGAGCGTAAATTTTTCAAACAAACCTCGCCACTGCCGATGCATTTGTGATGCAATCGCTTCTCGGCGAGCCTCTCGAAGATGTTCGCATCGACCGACAGAGCAGTTGGCTCGATTCGAAACGAAAACAAAAATCGCTTCGCCTTCGCCTCGTCACCCGCGTCGACGACGCACGGACGAGCGACAATAGTAATGTCACGAAGGCCCAAAGCGCTCAACAATTTCGCTTCTGCTTTGTCTCTGCTTCTGCATGCCTCTTCGTCAATCAACTCGCTAAGATTACAATCGATTTGTCTCTGCAAAATTCATGTTAAGCAAATATTGTGCCTCTCTCCCTTTTCGCTTTTCATCTTTTACAATTGCCGCGTTAAAGTAGCGCTTTCGCTCTTCGCGTAATTGGCAAATAAACTTTTTGACAAATCTTAAGTAGATTAGGACTGAACATAAAATAAATATCGATTTTACATATGTTCGCGTTTGCCTTCGCTTAATGTTTCAATCAATCGACGAGAAGCCATCGAGCATTTCGCAACTTCAATCTATTCACATATTTAAACATACATTTCTCAATCTTTTCAATCTTTTAAACAATATGATCGCTCTTTTCTTTTTCTTCTTCTTCTCTCTCTCTCTCTCCTCTGCTGCGAGAGAATTCAACTCTAAAACGGCGCAATAAATTCCGCGTTTATCGGCAACATTTCGCAATTGAGTGTGTATGTAAAGCGATTAAACAAAGAGATCGCATTAAGTCGGCCAAATTAGAAGTAAATAAGTGAATTAAATGCGTTCAGATTCGATCGCGAAATTCTAAGTTCAGCGGCAATCGAATCGGTCAAGGCGCAGCACAATTCTCGCGCGTCACTACTCGTCGAATTGACTTACGTTTGATCCGATTGTTCGCTCGCCGAAATACTCGAGCCGAAGAGCAGAGAGCGAAAGAGTAAGAAAATAATCGTTTATCAAATCAAGAGCCGCGAAGAAAATGTTGCAACTCTTTCCAGTCGCTCCTGAAAATATTGAAAACCAACTATTGAAATGATTTGCCGATTTGTTTGCGAACAGTTCGCGCTGGAATCTCTATGGAAGAGCACTTGCGAGCACGTTAACAGATTCAGCAAATTTGCGAAGAGGCGAACAGAAATGATAACTTTTTCCACTGAAATGCAAACGTTGCGCTCGCTGCGAAGATAAGAGAAGCTAAATGATTCGAGAGTTGCACTTCACTAATCTATTCATCGACTAAATTTTTAGCTTCGCTCTCGATTCGAAATCAGCATTCATTTCTGCGAAACTCACAATGAAAAAGAATTCGAAACACAGTTCGTCGTGGAAGTCAATTTAAATGTTGTTTCGAAAATGCATTTCGAAAGCGAAAGCAGCAAAAAGTCGCGCCGCTTTCCACTGTCCCTATTCAAATATGGAAACATTGCACAAGTCGTGAAAGTAAATTGAATAAAGAAGGCGATTTCAGGCAGAATGGAGTGAAAAATATTTAACACTCAAAATGAAATCTTATTCAACGTTCATAATATCTTCAATGAGTTGAAAATAATGTTTGCGTTTCGAAAGCGGCGAGAAGCTCTCAGGAAGTGAATACAGACGCTCGCGAAGCTTTTTTCATAAATTTGGAGAAAGAAGAAAGAGTGATGCGCTCTGCTCTAATATAAATGCGGCTGTGAAAGGCAAGCAAAAGCTAATATTATACACCACATTTGGATCTAAAAGTACGCGATAAAATTGTTGGACAGAAGCGGCGACCAAAGCGAGCGAATGGCTCGAAATGGTCTCCGTTAAAGCGAAAGCAGCATTCAGTGTCCATTCGCATGTAATACGCTGCAGTGCAAAAATGCATTAATTTCGCATTAGGATTTTATCGTGCACTGGGCGTTTATCGGCTCGCGGTTCTCATCGCTCTGCCGTTCGTCGCCGCTTTTTTCGCCAAATATACTATTGCTATTTGTATAATACTGATTCGCACACGTTCGCGATCGTTGCGATCCACCATCGCATACATCTCCTCTTCCTTGCCTCGTCTCATTAATTATTGATGGCTTAATGAAGAGCCGCAATGGGAGGGCTTCGGTCATCCTCTCAATAATTTAATGAGCGAATTCATCAATTCTTAACGTTGCAAAATGAGCGCTCATTTGCATATTTGCCCCATGTCTTCGCACAAACAGCACAGATATGATCGCTTTGTCGCACTTTGTTTCGCTCGCTCACCTCTTTCTTTTTTACAGTCGCGCCATAAAGACCAACCAAGACTTGCACCCGAGCACATCGTGGACGGCCTTATTCTTCAACGATTTCTGGGGCACACCATTAACGCACAGTGGCTCTCACAAGTCATATAGGCCACTATGCGTGCTTTCCTTTCGCCTCAACTATTTAATTCACGGCCTCAACCCGGCGGGATACCATTTGGTCAACGTGCTTCTGCACACCATCGTTAGTGTTCTATTCACCAAATTCGCCTCTCATCTATTCAACGGCCGCAAAAGAGCGGCTGTAATCTCTGGCCTTTTGTTCGCCACGCACCCGATTCACAGCGAAGCCGTGGCCGGTATCGTCGGACGTGCGGACTGCGGGGCCGCTTTATTTTTCCTCTTGTCACTCATGTCTTACATAAAGTTTTGCCGAAAACGCGAGAAGCAGCCGCCGGACTCGGCGTCGACTCACCTCTACTTGTCGCTACTTTTCGCCGCGCTTTCAATGCTTACCAAAGAATACGGAGTCACAGTATTAGCGGTTTCGGGCGTGTATCACTTCTGCATCCACAGCAAAGTGCTGCCCCTCACAATGGAAACAATTCAAGCAATTTTAACAGAGGTAAGCTACAAGTGTCTCTAATTAAAATTGTAATTAAAAGAGCGATGAAAACGCGAAAAGTAATTACATTGATTTATTTGTTTCTTTCGCTTTCATCAACTTGCAGAAGCGTTTTGCTGCACTCAGAGAAGGTATAATACATTTAGTCGGAAGTGCCATAATATTAATTGGATTTAGACTGTATATGATGGGATTAAAAGCCCCTGACTTCGCCCCTGCCGATAATCCTGCAGCCGACTCTAATTGTTTATTGACCAGAATATTGACTTTCCTTTATTTGCCGGCTTTTAACTTCTGGCTACTCGTGTACCCGTTCTCACTGAGCTTCGACTGGTCAATGGAATCTATTCCACTCGTTCAATCCATCGGCGATCCTCGCAACATATTTACGCTCATATTCTATACGTGCACATTAATTACACTCAAATCTATATTCGACTACCAGCAATACAGCAGTGACTTGTCGGGGATTGGCAGTGCCTTGGCATCATTCTCATCGAGCAGTGGTGGCTCATCCTCCTGCTATTGTTCACCGTGCAGCCATCAGCATCACCACCAACATTTGAAGCCAGTAAAACGATCATTGAACCCGAAAGCAACCAACAACAACTCAATGTGCAATTGTCCCGTTGATGAGGATGGAATATCAAATGCAACCGCTAATGGACTTATGCCAGTGAATGGCGGCTCTCTGCTGTCTCTCGCAGCGAACGGCAATTTAAACTGCTCTACTGAGGAGATGCCACGACAGCACGTGAGTCGCATGGATTGCTTGACCATGGCGATGGCGCTTGCGATTCTACCATTCATTCCTGCAACAAACCTATTTTTCTACGTCGGTTTCGTGGTCGCCGAACGCGTGCTGTACATTCCGAGTTTCGGTTATTGTCTGCTGGTCGCGATTGGCATTGATACGTTGATGAAGCGTAAAACAAGCCGATTTATCACCGTGATTGCATTATCAATATTACTGATGTCATTTTCGCTTCGAACATTTGTTAGAAATATCGATTGGAGTACCGAAGAGAATCTGTACCGTTCCGGTGTTACCATTAATCCACCAAAAGGTAGCTTTTTGCTTTTCTTATTGCTCTATTTTCTTAAATAATTAATCGTCTTTTGCCAGCCTTTGGAAATTTGGCGAATATACTGAGCGCGAACGGCAAGAAACGCGAAGCAGAAGTTGCCTACAGAAAAGCTTTGTCTTACAGATCGAATATGGCCGATGTTCACTATAATCTGTACGTTCAATTAATTAAAAAACATTACACACACTGCACTTTCTTTCGCGCTGCTCTCCGTGTCTCAGTAATTAATCGCGATTTCAATATTTCATCTTTCGCCCCACTATTTGGCTGAAGCTAACGCTGCCTCCGCGCGCTTAGCTCTGCTTTCTTTACAGAGTTGGCGAAAAGGTGTTTGAAAAGCGGAGCCGAAAAATCAATGAACACGCTCGAAATGAGTTCAAGTCGTTCCGCACGTGAGTACGCTTTCCCCAATGGCTTCATACGTGCGATCGCACGAGCGGAACCGATCTGAACACGTGCTGAGAAATGTTCTTTTAGTTGGTCGACACCGGTGCTTGCGAGCGACGATTACTAAACCGAATTTTAAATAAAAGATTTTCGCAATCGAAGCGATAGGTTTACCGTGAAGCCAGTGAGTCACATTAATTGAGCGCACTTCGGGCGATTTCCCAAATTGCTGTGAACTCCACCACTGTTTGTTTGGCTTCCGATTTTTTGCAGCTTTGCATCTGCTTTCGATCTCATTACTTTTTGCCAAACTTACTTTCCGAAACACTATTTCAAAGCATCTCTTCAATCGATTGCTTAAATAAATTCAAGTGCTCAGCTTTTTCAACATTTCTGTATTCGGTCGCGCAAACGTTGCACGCAGACAGTTGGATCGCATTCGCATACAAACCCGATTGCAAACCTCTGCAATTACACAAGCGATGTAAACAAAGTGCAAAAGCGCGCTGCTCACTCGCCATTCACGAATTTACATTAGATTAGTGATACTTGAGAAAGCTGAATGCGATCGAACGATCAATCGGCACTCAAATTGCTGTTTCAATCTCGAGGAATAAATTAACTGCAAGTGTCATAAATCTTACACTTAATGCAAGCACCGGCGAAATGTACGCAAATACTCGCTGTCCGTAAAACGTTCGAAAGCAAGCGAAAGCCGCACGAGAAATAAGCACAGGAAAGCTATTCGATTGCTTGCCGATAAAGTTAGTGAAGTGCATTAAGTTTAGTAACTTCATTGTATAAAGATATCTTGTCAAGCCTTAACACTGTCGTTGAGCTTCGAGAGCTATTCTCTTTGAGGATTGTTAATTCTTCTTTGACGGCTGATGATTGCGACCAAAGCACATCACTGATCACTCTGTGGTCGAGCGTCCACTTATTATCGGATATTGTGCAGATTTGAAGCATTCCTCTTTCGCGACATTTTTCGTGAATTTTTTCATTGACACCTAATACCGAGCTGTTAACTTTCAATTGCTTCCGTCACTTCGCAAGCGACAAGTGTCTTTTAAATTACGCTAATCGAGCTTTCTTTTCTCAGCGGCATCCTCTTGCAAGAGCAAGCACGTTATGAGGAAGCCTTGGCGGAGTATAAAGCTGCGGTGCAATACAGGCCGCGACTGGCAATGGCACATCTCAACATGGGTCTAGTCTTGGGGCAACTGGGGAAGAAAGCAGAAGCAATAGAAGTTTACAAGCACTGTGCTAGTCTCGATGGAACTGGTCTCAAAGATCCAAAGACTCATGAAAGCACTAAAATTTCGGCGCTGTTTAATTTAGGCCGGCTATACGCCGACGATGGTCAGTATAAAGAAGCAATCGAGGTATACCAGGAGGCGATCGACAAGATGCCAAGTCACTACCAGCCACAATCATTGTACAATATGATGGGCGAAGCGCACTTTAAACTCGGCCAATTCAAGCAGGCTGAGCACTGGTACAAAGAAGCGCTTAAAGTGAAAAAAGATCACATTCCTGCACATTTGACGTATGCTAAGCTCTTGGCGAAGTTGCATCGCTTACAAGAAGCAGAGCACTGGTTTCTCAAAGCAAAAGAGCTCGACCCTAACGATTCGAGTGTTTATCAACACTATGGTAAGAGAGAAATTTGTCAATTAAAATTAACTGTTCCATTTTCCAGGCCAATTTCTTTCGGAATGCGAACGCCACGAAGAAGCAGCAGACATTTATGTGCGAGGAGCACAGCTTGCGCCAAATGACTACGAAATGGTGTTTAATGCTGCGAATGCATTAAGACAAGCGCTAAGAAATACAGAAGCAGAAAAATTCTATAAGGAAGCGGTCATTCTTCGACCAAACGAAGTTACCAGTCATATGAACTTAGGGGCGATGCTGCACGTTAATGGCAAACTACTAGAAGCGGAATCGAGCTATTTGGAAGCATTGCGGCTGAAACCTGACGATACAATAACTCAGAACAATCTCGCCAAATTGAGGCATCTCTTGAACCAAAAACGTGCTGCTGGAAGATGAACGGCAGCTTGCAATTTTGAATGACGGCGAGGAGGACACTCACTGCTGTCGACTAGTCACTTTATTCTGATATTCCGTATATTCTGTGATATTTTCAAAATTTAAGTACACAAGAAATTAAGCTTTGTTCTCATTACCAACACGTAAGAAAACAAAAGTTGAGATTTGTAATTCAACTATTTTATTGATCAGCGAAGGAAGGAAAACATTCGGTCATGTTTTACGTTTGACTGTTTCTTTCTCCTTTGGTATTTGACTTTCTCATTTTTTACTCGACCATAGATACGATCGATCACTGCTCTTACTTATATCGCGAATATTGTGACTTATAATATATTAAAATTGCGCGATAACAATGATATTGGTGTGTTTATTGGTAAAAGACGCTGAGGGCGGCCATCAGCAATATTGTCTGCAATCTTTTCGCTTCGATTGTTTTTATATAAGAGGCACAACACTTTATTCACTCGACGTTTTTTAGGTACACTTGGCTTTACAGTAAAGATAACAGTAAATATGCTCACAAAAATAGGGATCTAATCGTGTGTGTGATTAAAATCCTCGCAAATAGGGTAAAGAAGTAACAAGACATACCATTTACAATATAGTGACAAAATGGTCCTCTTTTTGTATAACAGTTATAAAATAGTTTAGATGTAAGCAAAGAAAAGACAGGAATTTTGACGGCATTTGATCGTAACGATTCCGATAATCGAATATTATGAATTTGTCAACCACACTAAAAAATCAATACAAAAACTTAGTAGGAATTGGTCACAGTTCAGTTTCGTATCACGTAAAGTGTCGATAGAAGGTGAGTTGAGAAAGTGGCACAGTTTAGGATATTAGCGGTAAGCTTAGACTTCGTCAATTACGGATAAACGAGACATCGGACATTCATCAAAGCGATTGTGATTAACAGTTAATGCGGCAACGAGCAGCACTTCGAAATCTCACTTTATGCCTATTGATTAGCGGTTAATCGGAAAACCAGGCTATAAATTGAAACGATTGCATTATTGGCGTGAAGCTTGACAATGAATCGTTAGTTTTCAATTTGCTGTGCACAGAAGATAAGATTGAAAAAGAACGGAAAAGCGTAACTTTCTTGCTACAAAACTGAACAAAAGGTGCAAATAAACAAAACTCACCCACTAATACAATAATGATAATAATTACAATCGCAACTAAAATGGCAATCATCTATTCGTGAAATCAAAAGAAAAACGACGATTAGTGAAGTCTGCAAGACCCTTACCTCCAATTATAAGCATTAGGATTATAATTATGGCGACCAAAAGCGCAATCATCTGTTTGGCATTTGATGATTAATGCATTAAATGAATGAATCAAAGGCACAGAGCGGGATGTGAACGCATTTGCTTCGTCGCCCGTAATTAACGCGATTTGCAAACGTGTGATTGTAATTACGGCAACAAATAAATGCCGAAAAGGCGAGAGGAGAGGAATGTTACCTTAAGATTCTTCCACCAATACTTTCTCTTGAGTTTGCCGGCCTGCTGCTCGAACTGCGAGGCGCCCTGCTGCAGAGCATCGGCCCTGTCGTCCAGTTCCGACAGCTTTTGATCCCTTTCGAGCACCTTCTCGACATTGGTACGCATAATGCCAACCACTTCGTCCACCTGCGCCTGTGTCTGCTGCAGTCGCTTCGACGAGGCCTGATGCTGCGGATTCACAGGTCGAGCGTTGCCCGAATTCTGCGAGCCTCCCATATTTACATTAACGTCGCCACCGAACGACCTTTCAATAGAAGCGATAGTTTTAGAGTTCGCAGCTTTGCTTAACACCACTTACATTGCGATTGCTTTCAGTGCAAAGCGAGAGAGAAAAAGACGAGATTTCGCTGAATTAAAACGAAACAAAAACGACAAAAATTCGCTTTTTTACGATCTATTTCAAAACAGACATTTCAACACTCATTCTTCGATTCGATGCTCGATTCCGCGATTCCGCCCCTCGATTTCGATTGTGCCCCTCGCTTCGCGTTATTTTCTCTGTTCTGCTTTTCGCTCTTTTCTCCGCTTTATCACCCGATTTCGGTTTCGCAGTTCAGTGCAACCGAAATTTTCATTTTCTGCTTTCCTCATCACTTTTATTTGCTTTCGATTACTTTTTCAACAAACTATCGCTTTCACACATTCTCTATTTAGACAAACAAACAAATCTTTCGATAAGTGAATCGAAATGCTTCGACAAATCTTGAATTCTTTAAGCTCTTTAAGTTTGCCCTCAAAGCAAAACGAAGCGTGAAATGTGTTAAAAAGAGAAACAAAAAGTTTTAATCGAAACATTGACACGAAGAAGTGTGAGAGTGGGAAAGCTCAATCGAAAGAGCGGAAAGCGCGCAATGAGCAGAAGACCCCTGAAGGAGGTGAAGAATGTCGGGAGGACCGATCGCGGAGCGAAACCAAGACGCGACAATCTATTGCGGAGGACTCGACGAAAAGGTGAACGAAGGCATCCTTTGGGAGCTGTTCGTACAGTCGGGTCCTGTGGTGAACGTTCACATGCCGAAGGATCGCGTTACGAACAATCACCAAGGCTATGGATTCATCGAATTCATGTCTGAAGAAGACGCCGATTACGCTATTAAAATTATGAATATGATTAAGCTTTACGGCAAACCTATCCGTGTGAACAAAGCTTCTGCTCACCAAAAAAATCTTGATGTCGGTGCAAACATATTCATTGGAAACTTGGATCCTGAAGTCGACGAGAAACTTCTTTACGATACATTTTCTGCTTTCGGCGTTATTTTACAAACACCGAAAATAATGAGAGACCCTGAAACTGGCAACTCAAAAGGTTACGCATTTATTAACTTTGCAAGTTTCGAAGCGTCAGACGCTGCCATCGAGGCGATGAACGGCCAATATTTATGCAACCGACCGATTACAATAAGTTATGCGTTTAAAAAAGATGCTAAAGGCGAAAGACACGGATCCGCAGCCGAACGTTTGCTCGCCGCTCAGAACCCTCTGGCTCAGGCTGATCGTCCTCATCAACTGTTCGCCGACGCTCCTCCAACTGCACCTGGTGTTCCAACTGTTCCACTCGTTGTACCCGCTGCTGGTGTTAATCCAATGCAGATGTATTACGGAGCACACGAAGATCCGACAGGATTAATGACGATGATGCAGTGGCAAATGCCTGTTCCACCACCTCCACCCCCTCCTCCTGGCATTCCTACACAGGCTTACCCTTCACCTGCATTCAGCGTACCACCACCACCACCGCCTCCACCGCCTCCGCCTCCATCTGTTCCATACAGTGCATCTAACATGGCTCCAATGCCGCCCCCACCTCCGCCTCCTCCCCCTCCGCCACCATCGTAAATTAATTCAAATTGTATAATTGCTAATTACGTCATTAAATATTTGAACAGATAAACAATTTTTCATCTAAAGATTGGTTGCGTTTTCTGAGTTAGCAGCTGCGGGAGCCGCGGAAACAGATTGTGACGAAAGAACTTTTCGGATGACGGGCTTGTTATCCAAAGTTTTCTCGATTTCTTCCATCAATGGAATCGAAAATTTAGGGACAAGCTATACGTGCGAAGTGTTTGGTTACGACATGAATAATTGATTTATTTGTTACCTTTAATGCGTTTAGCTGCAAATAAAGCTGATCAAGTGTTCGAGGGGCTATTAAAATGCTGTTGACGTTTTCATTGCGTAGACACCAGGCTAAAGAACAACAAGAAGAGTAGTTGAACGTTGTCGTTAGTAGATTAATTTAATTTTAAATTCACTGCGAATTACCGATCGTAAACTGTGCGAGGTCACATCCGAGTTTAGTTGTGAGCGAAGTAAGCTCGATTTGTTTCGTGTTTCGAGCAATTCTGTCTTCATTGTTGGCGGAACGTCTTGAGATCAGTTGAATACCGTCGTCATTGTTCAGTGAATACGGAGACCATGAAATCACTCCAACGCCGAGTTTATGATACAATTCAGGCATATGTAATTCCATTTTTTCCCTTACAAACATATGATATTCCATTTGTTCGCAGGTCGGTGGCGGACAGTTAAATTGTCGTGCTACTGAGAATGCCTCCATAATGTGGACAGGCGACCATCTGGATGTGCCCCAATAGAAAGCCATTCCCTTCTCGATTACATAGTTCATTGTCCGCACGATCTCTTCCATCGGACACATGCCGTCGAGCTTGTTTATAAGAACAATGTCAACATACTTCAATTGCAATCGTTTAAGCGATGCTTCCAACGCCTCGACGATAAATTTTCGCGATAAGCCCACACATCCGTGGGCACAAGAAGGGCCAACATTCCAAAACAGTTTTGTTGACACCATATACGAGTTTCTTTTCCAACCCTTTTTCTTCAAAATATTTCCGAGCATTACTTCACAACGTCCGTTTACGAATGCATCGCCCGTGTCGAAGTAATTCACTCCGTTTTCATACGCCACTCCAATCAACTCTTCAGCAGCCTGTTCGCTTAATCTTGAGCCAAATGCACTCCACACGCAAAAGCCGACTATTGGCAGCTTAAGACCGCTTTTGCCTAGATTTCTGCAAGCTTAGGTCAGTGAGTGGACGGAAAAGCGAATCTCACCTGTATTTCATTGAGCTCAGGTTCGGAGGTGCGAAATTAGCAAATATCTCATAGCGAGGAGTCGACGGTGTCGCACTGTACACAGGCGAATTGGGCTCTCCGATAGCCATGTAAGCGAACTCATTCGAACCATCGGCTCGGTTGTCAAGTGAATTA
Organism: Dinothrombium tinctorium; assembly: GCA_003675995.1. NCBI lineage: Eukaryota > Metazoa > Arthropoda > Arachnida > Trombidiformes > Trombidiidae > Dinothrombium > Dinothrombium tinctorium. Next base: position 55,784 of record NCKU01000014.1, on the reverse strand, counting down.
CCCCGATTCATGTTTGCGCGAAAAAATGCAAATTGCGGTTACCGAATTTCGGAGTTATTCGCTGAGTTCCACAAATAGATCGCGGAACAGCGATGTGCGCGTGTACACATCGATTAAACGCGTTGCGACTGCGACTCAAAGTGCCACAATTTATTGAACAAAGAACGAGAGACTACAGTTTTATACACTTGAGAAGTGTTGCACTAATATTGAATACTGGTACAATGAGTAGTGTATTACAGCACACACAGCAAATTGAATCGAATCGAAATACAAATACTAACGCAATTTTAGCCACAGTCGTGGAGCTTTTAGCCTTTACAATGTTCCCTTTTTTAAGTCCTCTTAAGAAGACCTCTGGAAGTCAATACTTTCAAAAATTAAGCAGCTCTTCCTTTGACACCTTAGGAAATATCACAGACCAATGCATGTCTTAGTTTCACAATCGTTTGCGTTCCCCTCTACTCAAGTAACGAAAAGAACAAAGGTAAAGCTACGTAAAAATGCTTGTCGTTAACAACGAATCGGAAGTCCGTTTATCACGCGTCTGTAAAGCTCAAAACCTTATTAATTCATGTGATTCATGTCGGGATGGGTCTGGCGATGGTTGTTCTGTAAATTGTTTTGCACGAGGCTCAATTCCTTTACATTCATCGGCATCACAGAACCGTTCGAAGCCTGCATCGGTGGCGAAGAATGGTCATTCTGAGTGATCATGTGTTGCGCTACCATTGCTACCTGACTCATAACCGCTTCTCGCGCCCTTCTTTCCGCAGCTGCACAACTGAGTACAATTTGAGCCTCAAACTGGTGCTTCGGATCAGTTCGCATTTGTTCCATGTGGTTCAGCAAACCTGTGAAAGAAGTTCAATAAGCGGAGGAATTAGTTGAAGTAGAATGGCGAACACCAACCAGATTCAGAAGTGAACACATTTTTACAGACACAACAAGGCCAGAAGCCTAAAGCAGAAGACGAAGACGAATTTGCCGCTACGACGTTACATGCTTCGGGATGGGATGTTGCTAAATGTTTGCGCAGGGAGCCCTCATTAACGTACGTTTTGCCACACAGAGGACATGAGCTTGACGGTGTGTATCGCTTTTCTAATTGCAGATAGAGTTAAAGCAATGCCTACATCGAGAATATGGTGATTACTTGATTGAATTTCGCACGGAACGTCGTGGTGTTGATTGCGTAAATGCTCCAATAGCGAGTCTTTGCTTGGCAAAAAAATCTGACACACGGTGCACATCTCCTGTCCTGAAAATCGGTTTAAATCCGAGTTCTTCTAAAAGAGAAGGTTAGAAAGGAAAGGCTGGTCGTCGAAAGCTTACTTTGCACTTATGGGTTAGCAGATTCGCCTGTGCTTTGAAGCCTTTTCTGCAAATGTTGCAAAAATGAGATTTGTCTCGGTCGCGTTCATGTCTTTCAGCTGCAGAGACATGATTTCGCATATGCTGCTGCAAATTAGAAAGCTGAATAAACGCTCGTCCGCAGTCTGGAGCTGGACATTTGTATGGACGTTCACCTGTAAAAAGAGCGAGATTAGAGGAGGTGTTTCTGCAGAAAAGTTTTGCTGTGCAAAAAAGTTTGCTCTGATGATGATGATGACGATAATAATAGATGTGTGAGCAATGAGGATTATCCTCGACAAGGAAAAGGCACATAGACTGCGAGCTCGAGTCAGAGTCACTCGAATACTCACTCACCATAGAGCGTAGAGTAGATCGACAAAGTCATCAATCACTGTCAAATGCGCACACAGAAAAAAATTAAAACATATATTACACACATTGGGACCTGATTTCATGTTGGGCGCCCTATTCTCTTCTTATTGCTTTGCCATTCGCTCGCAAGAAAAGTTTGCAACTTCAGACCGCGTAACTTTTCGAACAGAGTTAGTTATCCGCACAATGATCAGAGCTCTCTTCATTTCCACTGTTCTGTTCTGCTCTGTTCTGTTATGTTCTGTTCTGTTCTATAGGGATAACTGCAACTCGCATCAGTATCACTCCATGAGATCAAGTAATAAACATCGCATTAACGCGACGACGAAATCATGCCCAAAAGAGAACTTTAAGGGAGCAAAAAAGTTGCAACACGGTCGAAGTGCGAGTAATCAGCTCCCTTCTGCCTTGCATCAGGCAATCACTATGTTCGTACGTACAGCGGGCACTCGCTTTTTACGTGCGAACGAGTGACACGCTAAACACAGATCAACAGTGATCATTTCTTGGCGAGCGTATTACGAAATGAGTGTAAGATTAGAGCGTTGCCGCGATGAAAATTGCGTCAAATTTAGGCACAAATTACCATCCATCTTTTGCTAGCAATCGACGTTCAATACCTGTATGTAGCCGCGTGTGTTGCTGAACGTGAGACAGTTGTTTGAAACTCTTCTCGCAATATGAGCATTTATAAGGCTTCTCCCCTGTATGTATGCGTATGTGTTGTGCTAATTGGTGACTGGATGCAAATGATTTTGTGCAATGTTCACATGGATGAGGCTTGCGAATGCTATTAGCTTCAGACATCATTACGATTAACGTCAAGTAGACGATGAGATCCGCATTAAAATAGTTAGATCCTGAACAGCTTTCGATTACTTCTCATCCCTCGCAGGCATTAATATAGACTTGGATTGTGGGCCGAAAGGCGAGTGGTACCTGAAAGAAGAAAAAGCAAAATCATTTGCATCTATCCTCTTCGAATTCGTTATTCGAGCATCTTTCGAGCGGCTTTTCGTACACTTTGCCGTTCGCAAACAATTGCAATAAATCATTAAACACAGCGTAAACGAGTGGCAAATTGTAGCCAAAGGGGTTCTCGAGACACAACATCATTTCCAGGTTCTGATTTTGGGTCACGGAGCAACATTCGCGACATGCTGTTTCTGAAAGGCATTCGTTTACCGATCGCTGTTTGGCAGCGGACGAACACTTCGATCACCGATTCTGCTGCATTTGCAACGAACGCAATCAATGCATCAATCAATGAGAGCCGATTTGCATCGAAGCCAGTCGAGAACGGCCGTCCCAAGCATTCGGTCGTAATCACACACAGTCCAAGCGATCGATCGGTCGCGAGTGACCGCGGCGACGACGGACGGCGAGCGGAGGACGAGGAGTTGGCGACGAAAGCAGAGAAGCGGAGGGCGAGAAGCAGACGGAAGCGGACTCACCTGAAGGCGATGGCGGACGCAGTGTGCGGCGAGCTCAGAACGGGAGAGGAGCGCGACGCGGAATCGAATGGTGCGGACGAACGGAGCGAAAAAAAAGCAGAGAGGGTCTCGCCTTCACTGCGGACATATTCGAGTGCAGTGCGGCTGCGCGCGTCTTTGTTCAGTCTGCAAGTTTTTCTGCAGACGAGACTGTCGAGTGTCGCGCCCCGCGCGGCCCCCGTCTGGCGAGGCACGGGCCGTCGCCCGCGGCCTGAGCTCAGCTGTCGTCGAAAGTGTTTATTGAGAGTGATAATAAAAAGTGAATTGGCGACAATCGCTACAATTTCTAACTTCATTAATTTACTTAATTCACGCAAATATAGCTTTACCCAAATATAGATTAAAAAATGAAAAGACAATTACAATGACATAAACTCTCTCTCCATCTGTGCTATCGTCGAGATTAATGTCAGATTAATCACAGTCAGCAAATGATCGATGACCAAGAATTCGGATAGGTTTCCGGGGATGAGATGATTACTGTTAACAGCGGGCGAAACTACTTCTGTTATATTTCGTATATTGCGTCTCACAAATCGACGAGAAAGTAATTACAGAAACACATACACAGGTCAGATCTGACGATGACTTTGCCGGTCGGCGCTAACCTCTGCCGACCAGCGAACGCAAGTCCTCATTTGCAGTGTTCAGTTGCTTTACATCACCGGTTACTGGCCTCGCGACGGCCGCTATTGAGACGATTTGTCTTTTATCGCGATCGGGTGTTCGCCCGTCAACGCGGTCGCACTGCTCGGCATCGATGCATAGTTTCGAATCTGGTGGAGGGCGATCAGTTGATTCGGGAACGAGCTATGGCCGGCTTTCGTCTCCATCCCACTCTTCACCTCCATGCCAGGCACCGCACTCGTGCCCGATGATTTGAACCCGAAAGTGTCGTACGGAAAGTACGCTGCGGCGACCGCACTGCGTGCTGCCGTCGCACTCGACAGCATCGATGATTGAATTGGCGTGAATGCGGATGCCGACGAGACCGGCTTCTGTTCGACAGAGTACATTAAATCTTCTGATGAGCGACCATTACTCGTTCCCCCGCCACTCATCCCGTGCGGAGCGTTGTGTCTGTGGTGGTCCATATCGGAGCGCGAATACCGCGGCGACTGGTCACTGCCGCCAGCGAGGACCGCACCACCGAGGCAGCTGTTGCCTTGGTGCTCGGACTGGTGGTGGTGGTGATGATGGTGGTGATGAGATTGGATGTCTTGACAGTCCGCACCTCCAGAAGCTGTCGGAGCTTTCGTGGACCAGGCGTAAGCCTCGGAGCCCGGGTGAGCAGCACGCGCGAGTAACGCGGACGACCGCTTTTCCATTCTGTCCGCATGCTTCTGCATGTGTTTTGCGAGATACGTTTCTTGAGTATACGACTTGCCGCAAAATTGGCATATATGCGTCTTGAGGTGTTTCGATTCTTTGTGCTTCGGGATGTGTTCGAGTAGACTACTCTCATCGACGAAACATTTGTAGCACGAATTGCATTTGTATGGTTTATCTGTCTGGTGGCAGCGCGAATGCGACTGCAGGTTCGACAATTGCGAGAAGGCCTTATTGCAGCCCGGGTGTCGACACTTGTACGGTTTGTCACCGGTGTGCGTCCGGATGTGCTGTTGGAGGTGCGAGAGTTGCGTGAATTTGCGTTGACACATTTCGCATCGGTACGGCTTTATGCCCAAATGGATCCTAGTATGCTGCGAGAGGTACGACGAGTTGGCGAATGCCTTCGAACACTGTGAGCATTTGTACGGTTTCGCCTCCCGCATATGGATCTGAGTGTGCAGCTGCATGTCTGCCTTCGAGCCGAAGATCTGTGGAGCAGAGCAGCGGTGAGTTCGGCAGCGAGGCGAGCGAATGCATACCTGAGGACACATTTTGCACGAGTACTTCCTGCCCGTGCCATTGGTGGTCGCACCTCCCATCGAGCTCTTGACGGGCTGCGGCACGACCAGCAGCGAACCGGGTCCCGGACTGGCGTTGGCGGTCGTGCGACTTGCATACAGATTGGGATGCATCGATGGTGAAGAGTCGAGTCCACTGGATGCCGACCGGCCGCCCTCTTCGACGGTGTTCGGCCCTTGAAAACAAATGCTTAGCGGTTGAGAGCGAGCGGTGCGCGCATTGTGTGCCTTACCATCGCTAGACATAAGTGACTTGAACTTTGGTTGATACAAGAAGTTCTTTAGCTTCAGCAAACTTATCACAGGAGTTGCGGTTGTACTTGACGTGGAAGATACTAATGTGCTCAAAGCGGCTGGACGTTGCACCGGACTCTGCTCTGCGCTACTCTGTTCGACCGCGACCAGCGGACCGATGCCCGCACTCTCGCTGCAAGAAGCACCGGTTATCATTGCGCTCTCTTTAAACTCTTTCAGCTCTTTAAAGTCCATCGCGACGAGCGATGCGAATGCGAGTCATGAGTGAGCGGTCGGCATCAGTCGAGCACTAGTCGAGGAGCGACCGTGGACTGATCGCGGATTGAGCCGAGGACTGAACCGAGGATCGAACGAAAATTGAGTTGAGGATTGGTCGAGGATCGAGTTAGCAGTGAGTAAATACGCACACAGCACCTGCACCTGCAATTAGTTGAATACACAGCGTGAAACACGGTTCGCACAGAGCACAGAGACGCACACAGGCGAAGGTCGCCGCGTCGGCGGCCGCTGCGGGCTTCGGGCGAGTCGCGGTCACTGCGAGTGTCTCTCGCCTCGCGAGCGACGATCGATTGCTGCGAGAGGCTGTCGAGCAGCGAAACGCAGACGAGAGGACACCCTGTAGTCTGGAGCAGAGAACAGCATCACACCGACGTCGGATACCTGACTTCCGCAGTGCGATGACCGGATCCGTCCGCAGTCGGCGAGCGAGGGGCACCTCCCTGTTTGAGGCACACACAGTCGAGCGAAAGGGTTGCACAGCGAAAGCTTGGCAGAGCTCTTCAAACGCTCTCTTCAAACGCTCACTCGAAACGCTCACTCAATGCTGTGTTCAAAGGGTTGGCAAAATACATATCCAAGGACAACGTCTCGTAATTGCAGTTGCCGCAGTTGCGAACGCATCCACCGCACGCATCCGCACCGCGCCCCGCGAGTGCCGTTCGGCCCCACCTGTCCGACGCGTCCGCACCTGTCGCACCTGTCCGCACCTCGTCCGCTACCCTCCGCGCCCACGCCGTGCTCTTGCTACTCGCTCTGCGGACGCTCCGTGCTCTCTGCTCATTGACCGCACCGGTGTCCGGCCGGCTGTGCGCGAACCGCGAACAATGGCGATCGTTACGCAATTAGTGAATGTACCCTTTTCGGTGATAACCCTTTCGACACGAGAACAGAGACTGCACACAGTGTAACTGTTTAAAGCGGGGACTGCAGTCGACTACTCGCTCGCTGCACTCGACACTCGCTCGCATTCAACCCTTTCGCTTCACAATCCGATATCTCAACCCTTTCGCATCGCAATCGCCGTTACGTAACGCGCGATGGCAACGTGCACAAAGCCCAGCGCTCGCTATTTGCATACGCTCGTGCAGCCTATACACGTGCGATGCGCGCGTGGTTCGCCTCCAATGGCTTGGGGAGCTGCGCCCTCACGCACGGCCCGATTCGCGAATTCGCGCCGCCAACTGCTCTTCACAGTGCTCAGCCCAGTGGCTACTCGCCGCGGCCAGCGGTCAAACGGCACTCGCATCGTCGTCGCCTATAATCACGGTGAAAGCGAGCGCAGTTACGCGTCGAGCGAATGCAACTATCTCACCGCAGTGTAAAGTGAAAAAGCGGAACACAGGCAATGTTTTGTGGCAAAAACAATAATCAGCTCATTGCTGAAGTTTGGAGAACGGCATTCGCAAAGAAGCAGCGAAATGATCGCTTGTTTAAGCACACGTCTTTCGTCTGTTCGTATCGCAGCTAATTTTGGAAAGCGAAAGTGTTGCGTTCAGATGCAGTGGAAGCGAGAGCAGAAGCAGGCTCCGATGGTTAGGATGCGTGCTCACTTGCGGAGGCCGGTGTTAAGGCCACTTTTTTCACCCGCAGTGTGATGCGCCGTTTGCTGTTGCTTTTTGCAAACAAATTAATCGTTTACTTCCTTGTCTACGAATAGCAACGAAAGCACACAATGCGTTTTATCGCACGAATTGAAAATTTAATTTTAAAAAACGATTGCTCAAATTCACGGCGATAGCAGCGATTACTGGCAATCGAAGTATGTCTGTACTTTAATGAGCTTACCTTTACCCATCGAGTTGTGCTGGCCTTCGTTCGCTGACATTTTCGTCGTCTGCGAAGAGATAACAAGAAGAATGTTATAAGAGACTTGCCATCAATTATGAATGTAGAGTGCAAAAAGTGAACCACGCGTGCAAATCGCTGCGATGACAATGTTTGTAAATCGCTCGATAATAAATCGCCGTTTAAAGAGTTTAATTTCAGTCGCACCAAGATTACACTTCGATTTGTTTCTATTTCATTGTCGCTTTTCATTTTTGCTCCACTCGAGTCTTTTCGCTTCTACTTTCTCGCTCGCTTCTCAGCCACCTTTCCGACTTGCATAGCTTATCTATTCTCAAACTATCGCAAAACTGACACCGACACTGGTCGCACGAATGCGACAAACGCTACGAGCTGCGACCGCTTTTGAAATGCACGTTAATAAGAAAATTGCAGTTAACAGCACGCCACAAGTGATTTATGAAAAACAAGTGTAACTATTAATTATAGCGCAGCAATTAAGTGTTCTCTTGCAAACAGTTGGTCTAAGTGTGTGTGTGCATCTCAGTGTTAGAGGACCGTGAATCTGACGATTCGCGTGTCCGCCTCGACGGACTCCTCGACCGCTGCTGCCAGGATTCGAGCGTAGCGTGCTGTTGATTCTATTTATACCTCGAGGATTGCGAGCATTTCATTTTCGCACGTTTTTACAAACAAATTATGCAAAAAGTGTATCTATTACGTTAAATAAGTGTGCAAAATGCGAGTTTCAGTATATTGCCGACTTTCACGGACACTTTTCGGCGATTCGGCATTTCAATGCTAATGAAGCGGTGAGGAAAGCGTAAGAATTTGCATCGAAAAACTTCCCCTCTCTTTGGAAAGAAACGATTAAAGATGGTGCAGACAACACAATTTACTCTAAGCGGCTTCCCAGAAAAGGAAGTGGGAAGTGGAAGTGCTTGAAGCAGGATATTTACAACAACAACGAGTGTATTTGCGTATACGTGTATAATTAACCGAGTTTGAAGGTAACACCATTCACTTTATTTGATGGTGACACCATTACTTCGCTGTTCGTAAAAACAATCAATGTATAAAGCGAGCGAGTGTCGAACAGCTCGCATGGATCGACAGCGACAGGCGAAAGCAATTGAGATCTAATTTAGAAGAAGCGAACGGCGATGATTTAGAAAGTTGAGCGAACGGTGAATTTGTTCGATTGGCATCGAAATGATGTATGAAAATTAGACATGAAGTAATCGCCGTTTGAAAGCGTCTCGCTCCAAAGAGCCGCATCCATATACAGAATGCTTACATCTTCACATGTTCACATGTTTCGAAACAAATTTCAGTGTCTTTGCCACTCGCAGCTTCGCATGTATTTCAGCTCATTTTATTGTCTAAAAAGCGCACTTTTCTTGTTTTTCTTGTCATAGTTCGTAAAAGGCAATAAATAATCACTTCAACGGCGTTTTAAATCTATTCGAACACAGAAAGTGATCCGGAAGAAGAGTGTTCGCTGCCGTTGTTGCAACTGCCGCAACTGCTGAAAATGCCTTTCACTACCTGCAGCCGAATGCTTCGATAACGTGTGCACCTTATCGAGGCACTTGTAAACGCTTTTAAGAACGCTGCAAAGCACAGATACACAATGGATGCATTTGTGACAAATGTGCTTCAATTACAAACACATTTCGCGCCGTGTTTAGGTGAAGAACTTAAATGTAAAATAATTGTTTCATCACCGATACTTTTTATGAGCGACTCTTTGCGCCATTCTTTTCGCTCTCTGCTCGCGATACCCTTTCAAACACAGTCAGCATCCAAGAAGCGGTGTAATGGATTTTTGAGTGCATTCGACTCTTCTCGAAATGACAATAGTTAGCAATGATCAGCTTCTCACACGCACACGTCATTAAAAGGCAATTAAAGTGTGGACCTATCTTTTCTCCGATTTACTCCTGTTCCCAAATAATGCTTTTAATGACTTTAATACTTAACTACGAATTCATAATTCAAGCGATTCGCCGTTCAGATACTGAATAAGCGATCAACAACAAATTGTTCGGCAGTGCTTTCGCTTCGTGCAGTTGGCAATTACGATCACAAGTGGCAGCGAGCGCTCACCTCAATAGCACCATTCCACATGTAGTGCACATTGTCGGGATGCGGTGGACCCGTATGCGCTGGACTCGGGACGTGGTGATCGGCCATCATCGAAACCCAATGGACGAGACCAGAGCCCGGAGATACTGGACGCCCAGTTGCACCGGAGACTGGGGGAGCGTTACCCAGCCCTGAAGCGACTCCTCCACCAGGGATGTGAACGGAAGCAGACTTCGCATTAACCGCTGTCTCTGGACCTGCGGCAGGCCACACCAACGCTGCTTTCTGTGAAAAGAATTAGCGTAAGTTTCCGTGCGAAAGAATTGAAGTGAATTGAGGAATTTAGACGCGCATTTCACACCTTCACCGAGTACATATTCGGGGCTGGGTTCGGGTACGACGAAAAGCGCGATTTGCCGAAGAACGGAAAACAGTTGTTCTCGGCTACAGACACACTGTCGATGCCTCGCGAAGAGGAAGGATCAGAGTCACGAATGATTTCTTGTTTAATTGCGCGATTACAGTAGTAAAGATGAGGAACAGTTGTAGCAATGCTCGCGATGTTGTCGAAATCGGAATGTGTTCCCGTGCTGCCGTTGTCGAACAGAGGATGAGAATTGAACACCGACTGATGCATAGGTCCAACGAGCATTGCATCAACGTCTAAGACGAAAGAAAGCACAGAAACAACTCATCTCGCAGTGATGGTTGCGTCAACCGCGAGCAGAAACGGAGCGCGGCATCTTCGCGATCGCTTGCGCTCGTTGAGCGAAGAATTTGGCGCTCGCAGGACTAGCTGACGGTGGTGTGAGCTATGGCTGTGAGATGCATATTTGTGGATCTGTTTTAAGAAAGTTGCAAGAAGCCCGATGGATGTTATACATGAGCAATCGCCAATTGGGCTCAGTTTGCTTCCCACCGCAGGCGGCACACAAATCTAACTTCGCTCTTCTTTCAAAGTACAAGTACAAGGCACAGACTCAAAGACACACAACTCCCCCTCTTCTGATGAAAACCTGATATTAACAGTAATCATATTTACCGTGTTTACGTATTCCGAGTGCCGGTCGCGCACCGTTACGGACAGCGCGAAGCGAGCGGTGCGAGCAATGCGAGCAGTAATCGCTGCACACGCAAATGCGATAATTCGATTTGTGCCCTCGATGAAGCGATCTGCTCTTCGTGCGATCTGTTCTTTTGGCATGCATAGCCTAAAAGATCAATCAGAGAGCTGAAAGCGAGTCGAGTCTCTCAACAATCAACTTTCGCCCGCTAATTGCATAAGAGAGCAAACGCTCGGATCACATTCTGCCCTACCCGTGTGCACCGTAATATCTCTTTAATTCAACGAATATTTTATTTTTCGCGCACTGTTCGTCTGTGCCTAAAAGCCAATCCATCACTCAACTAATTTCCAGAACCCACAGGGATACATAATAGTGACCCTCGCACGGGAGTCCCTTTCGCATTACTCTCACAGACATTTAAAAACGCAACTCAGCCCATTTCAGCGGACTCGGACACTGGCCAACGAACGATTGTGTTTACTCAGCAGTGGTTCTTTCGCTTCTGACGAGAACTATCATTACAGGAAAAGCTGTCTATCTGAACGCAGCCAAACGGTCGCTGTTACGCGGCCGTAATTAGACGGCTGAAAACGCTATCAGTTCCAGCAGAGGTGAATAATAATGGCAGCTCTTTCTTGGCTGCCTCAGGTTCTCATCTGGTCTTTTAAAGTGCGATCTTCGCCACTCTCGTTGCCTAATAATCAGCAAACACCGGCAAAGTGTACTCGTGAGTAGCAGAGACGGTTTTCGCTTTTGTCAGCGAAATGCGAACAGTGGCGAGGGAAGTGAAGTGCAGATAGGTGAGTCGAGGCGAGGATTGCAGTGAAGAGTGGTGTACGGAGAGGACTAAGAAAGCAGCGGAGTGAATGCGTGACTATTTAATAAGCAAATATGCAAAGCGAGCTTTATTTCAATTTCACCGTTACATGTGTACATGTGTCGAAACACGCGGAGCGCTTTTTTCTCGCACACATAGCGGTGCGAGTGGAGCTTTGCGAGCTGCGGATTGCGTGTCGCATTTCGAGGCGCACTCATAATTGTCAGCTTCGCCAAATGAGAAATCAATTGCTTATTCTTCGGGAACGAAAGTGAAACAAAGACAGCTGCGAACAAGAAGAATGAACGTCTTTATGAGAGAGAGAATCACTGCTTCAAAAGACAAAACGCAACGGATGATTGGAATACATGAATATATTAACCAGCCGACGCGGTCGCGCGCGAGAAGCGCACTTTTGTGGGAACGCTGGCTTAGCCATCGCGATCCGACAGATTTGCCCGGACTCGACTGCTAAACGCTGCTCAAATATTTGCTTTCCCACAGCAAATCTGAGGAAGAAGCAGCAGCGAAAGTTTGGTTGCGGGTAAAGAAAAGTTCGAAGCCGCTGTTCCTGGATGCAGGTCAAGGAGAGAGAGAGAGCTATAGCGCACACTGTGCTCGACGTTAATATTTCGCATCGAGAGAAAGGTGAGGACGATTGTTTTTCGCCTCACAATGTATCATTAACGTCCTGCTGCTCGTAACACTGCAAAAGAGCATTGAATTTGCACCACTGCGGTCACGATGATTATGAAATCGAATTTTGTGAATGCGCCAACAGCGACGTATTGGTAACCTCTCTCATGACCTGCGAACAGTTGCGATGATCAGCAATAAACAGCAAATAAAGCCACCCTCTACACAGTGACAGTGGTTTGATGAAAGCGAAGTGCGTGTGTGTGTTGGCAGCTATTGCATAATTCGGTGCACGATTCGATTGAGCCGAGAACAAGCACATGGAGCACATATTTGGACAAGCAAACATTTGCTATTTCAATTACTCTTCACAAGTCGACGGCGACGAAATGTGGAAAGGGAATAGCGAAGAGCAGCGTTTTGGCAGCATTTCGACAGCGAGCGCAAAGTGAGAGCAACAATTGACCATCAAATAAATTCGCACACGTTTGACGATCGCTGCCGCTGTTTGGTTTGCTGCGCTCTTCCTTAACTCGCGCAGTAATGTGTTTGAACGGTTTGAAAGTAATTTAAATACAAGTAAAAGTCGTTCATTGAATTAAAGCTTATTCGAGAAAAGTAAAAGTTTGTTTCGCGAGAGGAGAGAGCGGTATGCTTTAATTTAAAAAAAGAGTTCTGAACTCTTGCAGTAAACTTTTGTGAATAGTTAATAAGTAAAGAGAATGATGCAGATGTGAAGGAAGCTGTGCGAGCGTTCGTTTTAAACTTAGGCTCATGCATAAACCTATGCTAATAACTTTGTAAGAAGTAATCAAACTAATTACTGATGATGCAAGAAATGTTGCTTAAAGTCGCTGCGAAGCGTAGACTGTGTGTGTAAAGTGCGAACATTCGATGCACAACAACGAAGAAGAAGTGTGAGCGTTCGACGGAAAGCCTCGCGCTCGTAATTAGTCACCGAAAGCAAATTACTCGTTAAACACAATGTAATGAGTAAAGTGCCTATTGACAGCGAGATCAAACTGAATTTTGTTTAACACTCGCTCGAAATTAACATGCTAGGCGCGATGCAGCAGCGGACGCACAACTGCAGCGGTCGCCGCTGACCACACACTGCTGTTTCGACGCTGCTGCAGCGAATGCCAAGTTGGGTAAAGGCGAGCCACTGCCGTGTAGTAGAGGAGAGTACACACACAGTGTACACACTACACGGCTCAGACATCCACAGACCTATCGATTAAGTAATCAGAGGCGAAGAGGACAAACAGAGATGTGAGAGTAGAGCGCTTTGAAACAAGACACACAGAGGCACTTTTTAGGGGCAGTGAGGCACACAATTGTCGAGCAGCGATCGGCAACAATTGCGCGATCGAGGCAATCGCGCAAAACTTTCTTTCTCTTGTTCTTCGTTCTTTGAGCTAATTTTTTGTTTCGTTAATTAGCAATTCAATAAGCGAGTGTTCGATGCACAAAAAAGGGCCAACAATCAAACCCATTAAGTGTCGCGCGAAAGTAAACTTTTTCTTCCTTCACCGCGTTGCCGTCGTTTCGCAGCACGATCCTACCATCGATTCCGTGTTGTTAAAATAAAAATTTAATCACAGTTTGCTTTTTGCGTTCGCATATTTTTCGCCGCGAACTGTACACAGTGAACGTAGCGAGACAACGCGAGAGAAAAAAGCGTTCGCAAATTGGGACCGCAGTAAACTGTCAATTTTCGAGTGCCATTCATTTTGTTTTTACGCGGCCATAAATTTGCGCGCTGCGATCTCTAATCGCTTCACCATCGCTTCACCATCGCCTCGCTAATCGCTACTGCGGCTCGCAAAATGTGGTCATATTCTGTGCAGTTTAAAAAATGATCAGTTCAGTCGCAAAAAGAAGTGTTCTTCTTGTACTCAATTAGCAATTCAAATGAGCGAAAGTTGTCGCTGCAAACGCAGCGGACAGAAAATGCGTAGCACGAAGGTGCCGCGTGAGGTGCGGGAATGTTTCGGAAGCGAGCGCGATTCGGTGAATGAATGCGTACGAACGGTGCGAGTGGTGCACGAATGGGTCGCCAATTGCTGAGCGTAAAGCTAAAAAGTGGCATTTGTTATTATTGAAATTGTGCGCTCATATAAAAACGCGTGCAGCGATTGCGGTGTGTACCTGTTGTTATTGCTGTTGTTATTGTTCGTTGTGTGTGTACACCTGATTGCTGCTGGTAATTGTCGGTTTTGTTCTCGAGCGAGTTTTTGCGCGTCGCGATTATTTCGGTACGCGATGAAAAAGCCAATGTAAGGCCTGATTAATTTCGTGGAAATAAAGTTCGGGCTGAGAAAAAAGGAGCGCAGAATGTCTTCGCTAAACTGAAAGCATCAAATGTTATATATATGAAACAAGTGAAGCATCAATTTGCCTGATTCATGCTTAGCTGCGCTCACTGAAGCGAGTGAAATTGAGAGCGAAAAGCAATGCACTCCACTCCACACACTACGCACACCAAGCAACGTGTACTCGGGATGCACTCGCGATTAGGACACGAATGCGGCCGATCGCTGCCGTCCGCATGCATTCGCCGCGAGCGTGAAATTGGACTGTGAGAAGGAAGACGAAGGATTGATTTGACGAAAGAAACAAGTGAAGCGTTCTTTTGTCATCACAAGTAGTCTGCAATTTGGACGATGTTTCAAACTTGAGTAGCCGAGCAAAGCGATGCCAAAACAGCCCATCTCATTCTTCTCTCATTCCACGCTCATTCTTCGCCACTCTCTCATTCCTCCTCGTTCCTCTCGCATTCCCTCTCGTTCTCGGCTCTCGTCCCGAATTCGGCCGTAAAACGCAACGCTGAGGCAATCACTGCAATCAGGAGCGCGATTGTAACTGTTGTCGGTGTCTCAATAGCCAGGTATTGGTCACGCTTCGAGTGACATCGCGCCAGCTATGCGAGCTTTGTGCGCCCAACGCGGCAGGCAGAGAGGCTTGCTCTCAATCGGAAAGCGATTACGCGATGTTTGACCAAATGAAATGAGAAATTGAGCGCTCCTCTCCTTAATGATAAATCGCAGACAATAAAAACGCTGTGTTTGTCGTGTGAATTGCAGCGATGTTCAGCGCGAAGAACATCGCTCTCTCCACTCGCTTCTTTATCAATGCGATCGCATTATAAGCATCATTGCTCGACGCACCTCGAGCTGAGTGCAGCCCGTCAGCCCTTTCGCCGGCAGGGACGCGGTGCTTTCACTCAGCGATGCACGCACTCGCTGCTGTCAATGGCCGGAAGCCGTAGCCGCGAACAAATTTGCACAAACAGCACAACAAGCGCCACAAGCAGGTCTTCGCATCGCTTCCTAATTGCGAGCAGTTCGCTCTTTGTCATCGCTGGCATTGTGTCTCGCACAAACCTGGCCATTCATATTCATACGCGATGCGATATGTGTGCATTCATGTAAGCGCAATGAGCAGTTCGCTTCTCAATTGCGTCCAAAGCAGCCAA
Organism: Dinothrombium tinctorium; assembly: GCA_003675995.1. Lineage (NCBI taxonomy): Eukaryota > Metazoa > Arthropoda > Arachnida > Trombidiformes > Trombidiidae > Dinothrombium > Dinothrombium tinctorium. Next base: position 40,248 of record NCKU01000014.1, on the reverse strand, counting down.
AAGCAGAGCCGATCAGCTTAGAGGAGACAAGATGGATTATCAGCAGCCATAGCCGATGACCCAGGCTCATGTACATCCAGATCTAACCTCGCTCATCAATCATCATCATAAACCCGAAACGGAAACATGGAAAGGAGTTGCCCTGTTATAGGAACATTACTCTCTCTCCTCTCTCTCCGCTTTTTTGCTGTGATTCGCGTTTCTCTGCCATTCCTTCCTATGTTCGATTCAACTGACAATGTATGCGATCGCCGTATTTAATTAAGCAATTAAGGCGTTGTCACAATTAACAGCGAGCAGATGCTGTGCTCTGCGATGCCTGCGGTTCAGCAGCGAGCGAGAGAACGCATCATCGCCACCACCGTCAGCACACCATCGCGATCAGCAGCAGGAAAATACCAGGAAACAATGGTGGTGATCGCGGTGCGGAGAGAAGGATGACGGCGAGGAGGACGAAGGGAGGAGGACGAGTGAGTGCGAGAGAAGGAGCCCGGCTCGGTCCCGATGGAGCTGTTTGCGCAACACGCCATTGAACGATGCCCGCGGGCAGAAAGGGTTATTTTTGATCGTTTTTTGAGCGCCGGCCTTGAGTTCTCTCCACTCACAGCTCACTCTACCATTGGTCTACGCGTGAAGAAGGAATGCGAAGAAGTGTGCAGTGCGAGTTGGCAGCGAGTTGCACAGACCCCAACTGTCAATACGCGAGTTTTTGTGCAGCGATTTCGCTGCGTTTTTGCCTCGACCTCAGAAAGACCTGAAAAAAGGGTTAAAAAACTAGTGGTTTTAACTGGCATTCAATTACCGCACGAAACGCTGAAAAAACAAGTCGCTCCGCTCTTCTGCGCTAACCCTTCTGCCTCTTCGCTCAACTCTTTTCTCAACTCTTTTCTCAACTCTTCGCTCAACTCTTCGCTCTCAGCTCGCAGAGAAGAGCTCAGCCTTGAGTGCTTGCGTTCGCAGCAAAACACAAACTGCTTTCAACTCATCGCAATCAAACAATCGAAGCTGCACACATCTTTCCTCTTTCGCCGCGAAACACTGTTGCCGAGCGATCGCCGCTCGTTCCACTTTCTGTCCGGCGACCGAACGCACAATGCTGGACGCTCGCGTTACGCGCGACACTTGAGGCGCGCACAAGCTGCGCTCGCATCCGCGACCCGCTCCATGAATGGCGAGTGCAAGGAATGTGCTTTGCAGAAGGAAGCAATTGTTAAAATGAATCGTCAGCAGTGTCTGTTCGCTTCTGGTTGAGACGCATCGCTCAGTGAGTGCAAAGCTTGCAGAACTCGCAACACGTCGCTCGCCTGCCGTCCTTCGCGAATCGGTGGCGAAGAGATGTGCCACAGTTAGATTGCAATTAAGCAGATTGCGCGCAAGTAATGAGCGTTTATAAATTGAATTTCTTGAGACTAATTGCACCTAATTTGCAAACAGGTTTCGCTGAAAATACCATTTTCTTATTATTCGCCGAATAATACTGAATAAGAATAGCGAATTGAAACGAAAATCGCCGCTTTCGGGCATCGTTCGACCAAAATGTTCGCTCGCATTCAAAGGCAGCGAATAAAGTGTGCGGCGAGAAAAGAGGTGAAGTCGCTGTTGTTGAAGAATGGAGCTAAGCGAAGGTAATTTCCACGAGTTTATAATTGAGAGGCTCATTTCAGGAGTGTTTCGAAGGCAAATTCGTCTCCGACTGTTTGCAGACTGAATGCAGACTGTGTGTTGAAACACAGTGTTCAAAGTTAAGTAACCTCAATCCTGGCATTAATATTCTGCAACGAGAATACTTCGCTCACTGTCTCTCGCTCTCTGTGTTTGTGTGTTGTGCAAACCTCGTTTCAAAGCGAAGCAACAAACAGAAATAACGAGCGACAGAATGGAAATAGGCGAGTGGCGATCGCTCCAAGCGGCAGAGGCCGGTGACAACCGTGTGCCAAACTCTAGCTTCTCGTCTGCTCGCAGGTATTCACTCGAGACGAGAGTTTGAGCTCGAGCGAGGCTCGCTGCTCGAGGAAGTGGTGATCACTGATTGCTGACTTTGCTGCATTCACACAGACACCTAACACTCGACTGCTCGCAATACGCATTTGCAGAGCAAAACTTGCGGCAAGTTCGCGGCCACTCGGTATCCGCTGTTGCCGCGTGCTGTTCGCGTTAGAAGAGCGAAAATGAAGTAAGCAGCAGATGCCGGCGACGGGAGCGAACCGACGAGCGCCGAGTGCATCGCAGACGGGAGGGACGCGGCCGCGACTAGAGTTCATTGACACGTGCTCGTCGCTGTCAACTATTGATTTGCAGCGAGACAAAGTGAATAGCGTCTGGTCACCGGTCTGTGGTCGCAGAGAAAACAGTGACAGCAAACACGAGTACAGTGGTGACAGCGGCGAGAGGCGAACGAGCGAGTGTCGGACTGCGAGGAGGGGGCGGCGACAGGCAGTGCTTACCTTTACACGCGGTCGGACAGCGGACAGCGGTGTTGACGTCGCTCAGTGGTCGTCAGCAGCTGTGGTCGTGAGAAGCCATCATTTTTTGCAAATCGACAGTCGCTCGCAGAGGCAAACCGAAGAACTGTGCGCATGTGTTCGCAACGATTGTAACTTTGCTTTCAGACGAAGCAAAAACAGTTCTGAAAAGTTCTAAACACAGATCACGAGTCTCGAACTGAACGGACGGAGGGTGGCCGCGATGCGCTTCGAAACTTGCGGACAGTGGGATCGGACGCAGCGAGAAATCGCTCGTTTCGAACTGCTTGAAAGAAATGGTGCTTTCCTTGAGACTGCAGTCTTCAAGAACTCGCTTCAAGTACAACCCTTTGAGCACCACTCACAACCCTTGTCAGCATCGACCACTTCCAGCACTTCCAAAGCTTACCTGCCTTCGAAAGCCTTCGAAAAAAGTTACTTCGCCTGAAAGAGTGGAAACACTTCTTTCCCTTTCGCCGTTCTTCGACGAGTAAAGCGAACAGTGCAAAAAGTTGGTCTTTTTTCAAACGGCGATCGGCAATCAAATTATAAGCGAACGGCGAAATAAGAACTTTTCCTCTGTTTCTTCTTTCATTGCGAGCACATAAAAAGTTACACTTTTTCTCACTTCACGCAACAAACTTTTTTGCTTCGTTTACAAGCAAACGGCAAAAAAAACGAGTAGAAAGCGCAGCGAAATGAAGACGAAGCAGCGAACAACACAAGAACCTTCTTCTCAACCTTCTTCTCAATTACAATCTATTTAATACACTGTTAACACATTTTTTAGCTCTCGCTTCTCTGTTTCTCGGCTGCCTCTGTGCTCGCTCGCGAGCTCGACTCGCTCTCAATTTGTTCGCAACGCGTTCGCAACCAGACGAGTGAAACAAGCGAAGTGAACGAAAAAGAAAATACGAACCGAACGAGAAGGAAGCATCAATCGCAACTTTGCCAAACTTAGTTTCACTCCGCGCTCTCTGTTCGCTCGCTCGCTAACTGTCACAATGACGGCGGTCCCGCGTTCGGGCGGACGGCGAGCCAAAGTTCTCTACGCTGTGATCGAGAGCAGAGTTCGAAACGAAGAGATCGAAAGTAATTTGCATTTTCTGTGCTGTTCGCCGTTTTTTTTTCTTTTTTTTTCTTCGCGAGGCTCGCTAATTGTGGGAAAGTGTCACATCAGCGTGCTCATAACAGTAACGCGAAGAAAATGAACAAATTCGTTACATTTAAAAGTGGAAAGAAAGAAGAAATGGCAAACAAACAAAGTGGATAATGACTTTTTCGGAAAGACACAAGCAATTAAACGCAGCTTCACGCAACGGGGCGAGCGGGGAACGCGTGAAGAGAAGAGCAAATTTAAATTTGTGTCTTAATTAATGGAAAATTAAAAAACAATTGCGAATAAAAAACGAACCTGAAAATTGCTGTCTAACATTGAATTGCAGGACGACGAGCCGAGCGCTTGTTGCTGCTGGTTGGCGGTGTTTTGCCAGAATCGCTTCAATTTGGTCCCTATTCGGTTAAAGTTTGAATCGCGCAAAAAATCAACAGTTGGTTCCGAAAGTGAGGTAAATATGTGACAATCCATAGTTGATGTGAACAGGAATGCATTACTCGAGTTGTGTAATCTAAGAGCGGCTCCTCCTTTCAACGTCTTAGTCCCACCAAAGGGGCTGTTGCCTTTGGAAACCCTTTGCTCGGATCACTCTCCTCAAGACTCATGACCTATGACAATACGCTCGACCTTTTGCCGGTAAGACAATTGAAGAGAAACATTTCAATTACTTTCCACCGTTTTTTCGATTTTTTTTTCAAATCAGCTTTTGCCGCTTCACGCTTTGTGCTCGAAGCGCGGCGATCGGCTTGCAATTACCGACTCCTCGCGGATTCTCGCTGCACAAGCGCCACTCGCAGTCCGAAGCACCCGTTTGACCGCCAGCGCTCGCACATTCACTACACTCTCGCATTCAGTGAGCACAAATAATGTGCAACTCAAACGACAACTGCCGCGGTTTCCGTTCGCTGTTATTACATAGAGACCAATTAACGAATAAATTAACGGTTGCTGAGAGGAAAGTCGCCAAAAGTTGAATATTCTTGCGTAAGACAAGTATTTGAAAAACCCTTTGGGGCCGAGAATTCGAGCGCAGTGTTCATTTCATCTGTGTGTCCGATAAGAGCCGCTCACCGCAGCGAGCGACTCATGCATCTTATGCATACACACGCAGTACAGGTATTTATTTTCTTTTCTTATGCGTTTTGCGCTCAAAAGCTGATTGCAGCGATTACAAAACTGGCTTTGGATTAATAAATTTGCAAACCTTAAATAGGGTCAATTTTACATATTAATGTTTTAACCCTTTTCAGCAGCGAAGGTCTGTTAACTGAAGGATTGCGCGTTTTACTATCGAATGCTTCCTTCTTTGCCACAAACGTTGCCTTCGACCAGATCTCATTAAAAATTGTTTATTCATTACAAATTGCGTTTAAACTTAATTCATTATTACATTCAACAGCACCACCGTTCTCCGTTTTATAGGTGCTCGTTTCTAATCACAATTAAATCCGAGCACAAATCGCGGTCGTCGTCGAAGCTGCGTTCGTCCATAATCGGTTTCTAGCTTTTTTGCAGCTGAGTACCTGTGCGGGAGAAGAGTGCAATTAGGCGACAATGGTAAGCGGAACAAAAGGAGCAGCGAATGAGCGAACAAAGTGCCCACAGGTATGTTTGCGAAGAAAAAGTTTCACACAAACTTTGTTAACTTTGTTTTTCGCCGTTTAACAGGTGATAAAAGTTTCGCTATGTTTTCACTATCGCTGTTTTAGCACCGCTTTCAGCCATTTTTTGCGCACAACGCGTGTTTCAAATATGTACTAAACTCTTTGCTGTGATTTTTTAAGCCGAGGATAAAAAGTAAACGTTAATGAGACGTGAAGAGGCGCCAAAGCCTTGTCTGTGGGGATATATATCTTAAAAAATATCGATCTTCGCGAGCAAAGTGCACTTTCTATGCCACGTTGTATGTTCTAAGCTTGTGTTATGTGTGCTAGCTTCCAAGTGATCGCGAGGCATTTGCGAACTTTTGCACTATTTTGAGGATAGTTGTTATCTTAGTGAACAAGACACAAAGCAACGTATGCAAGACACTCGAGGCACAGGTAGCGGATGATGCAGTTGCGAAGAACTGTCTCATTTCTTTCTCGCTGCACACACACTTTCTAAGCTCCCTGTTCGTGCCATGTGTTCCAAGTTACCTTTCGTTTTGATAATCACTTTTAGGTTGAAAAAAGTGCAAAAAACTCGAACGGATTATCAATGCAAACCAGGCTCGACGGTAACACTGTACCCTTTTCGCAAACATTTTCGGGCTTGTTTTTGCGTGCGCAAAAAAATTCGTGAAAAAATCCCGTACCGATCGGGTTCACTGTTCACTCGCATCCGCTCAAGTGATGAAAGGGTGCATTGCCAATGCAGCATACATCCCAAGCGCAACAAAATACAAACATACACACACAGATGCATCGCTCGCCATTCAGAAGCGACCCGATGTAAGCAAAAAACTCATCCTTACCTTTGAATCCTGTCTCGGGACCGGAACCTGGACAGAAGGGAGAAAGCAATGAGAATTACTTGAGGGGTTAAACAACAGGGTGACCGGATACTGGATAATTTCTGTTACATAATGCAGTCAATTGCAAAGAACAGCGCTTTTATAGCCTGCAATTAGTGCGAGTCTTGTAAAAAGTGCTCTGCGAGCGAAGAAACTCTTATTCCGTGTTTCTGAAATTGATGCTCTTTTTATATTTTCATTTGCAAAAGACTACATTTAAATTAGTATATTTCAGCGTGTTTTAAAGTGCTACTCTTTTAACATACACCGAAATTAGTAATTCAACATATAATGTGTATAAATACCTTTAATGTAGTCTTCTTCAATTAGCGAAGAACCGCCTGTCATCGGTTCGTCTACCTGTTGGATTGTAATCGTTAGAAGAAAGTTTTCGTAAATACGATCGACTGCTATGCTTAATATATTCGGATTCGAGTTCGGTGTCGAGCGAAAAAATCAGCGGGACAAAGATCGACAGTAGTGATATGCGGTTGATGCGAATGACTGCAGTTTCAACATCAGCCGACTGCTAAACATTTTCTCCTCTCATCAAAAGTTACACACAAATCGAGAAAACAGCACACACACACATACACACAGACACACTATCGCATTATGGAAATGATCATCGCTTTCAAGGCCTGCCGATCACATAACTAGCTAAGAAACTGATCTCAACCGTTTGCAATGAGAAAATTCGCGTTAATTGTGAAACAAGTGTGCAATAGAAATTATTTATGGTTAAATGGTTGTGGTTTGATCCAAAAAGAAACGGTTTCGCAACTAAAATACTAATGGCGCGTTTCGCATTTACTTTCTTCGCATAAAAACGTGAAATTAAAATTGATCCGTTCTTAAAAGTGATCGCCTTTCGCGGCGAATGCAGAAGACAAGGCGAAAACGTTTGTTTAGCGGTCGAAAAGTGAAAATAAAGCAAAGTGCGAGTTGTTTGAAGCGAAAAAAACATAAGCATAAACTTTTTCCATTTTTACTGACAGTTTTTATTGATTCATAACTCGAAAGTGAAACATCATTGCGAACATCACTTCTCTTCTTCATCTCAATTGCTTCGACTGCTATGCGGATCTAGCGAGAGCGGGAGAGAGAACAGAGATTTTCGCAATTGAGCATCACACAAAAGACTGCTTCGCGAATGACTCGCGACTAATAAAGAGTAATTGGAGCATCTTTTGTAGCAGTTGAGCAAATCAAGAGCTCATCGTGTTGGTAATCGACGTTAGAAGACATATGCGGAAAGGAGAAAACATAAAGCGTATAAAAGTGTTCCGCAAGCGACTAGAGAGCGAAAAGATGAAAGATTTAACAAAGTTAAAAACTCGATTAATTAATTCGCTTTCGCTTTCATAAAACATTAACGCTTCGAAAATGAATTGCGACGGTTTCGAAAAAATGAAGCCACTTTGCACGCAAACAGTGTACGGAACGGTAATATGGAAGCAAACAAACAAAAGAAAGCAAAGAGCGAAAAAGAGGAGAGAAAAGAAGTGAAAAGAAAAAGTGGCAAATAATAATAACAGTGTACAAATGCTCGCAGCGAATAAACAATAACTGTGTTTAATGGCTCTGTTATCGCGGATTACGCAATGTTTTATTGAAAAGTAACTCGCGATACGAATATCCGTCACAATCGAGCCATTAACACATCGCGCTTTGAAACAATTGCAGCAAACATGCAAACCAGAACTGGTCACATCAGTAATTGATATTGTTGTAGAGGGCGATTGCATGCTGGTGGTCTTCAGAGCTTTGATCACAGTGTTCGCATTCAGAGTGTATTGCATCGCAAAACTCGCATACACTGTTCGCTTGTATGAGGCGAAAAAATTTGCTTTTCAATCAAACACGAAAGTCCGGTTTCGGGCCCGATGGCCGCGGATTCAAAGGAGTAAAAGCTCTCTTTTCTCTCCTCTCTTCCTCTATAAAGCTCAAAAAAGCTTAAATGAGGGCCATTCGCTGCCCTCTTCAGCAAAGTTCACCAGCAAAAGCAAGTGCAAATGCGAGTGCAGCAGTAACAGGGGACACTGTAGCAGAGTAGCATCAGCGCTGCGTTCATTGCTTGCCGGCTTTGCTTTCGATGAGAACAACTCTTGCCGATCAAAGCTCTGAGAAAGTGAGTTTTAACCCTTTGAATCTGGAAGCAGCGATTATGTGTAACCTTGACATTGGTCCATTAATGGAGTACGGTTCGCATTGAAATGTTACGCATTCTTCCCCTCATCCCGTTTCCTCGCATTTCCTCATCGAAAGGGTTGTTTTCAATTAAACATCGACAGGCATTTGCGACGCGAGCGGAGAGAGTAGCGAGCGAACGAGCGATCGAGTGAGAACGAGCGAATAACAAATCTCAAGAAATGCAGAAAGGGTTGAATAGGCGAGAGAGAGAGAGAACGAGAGTAAAAGTTCTAGTGTTCAATGGACAAAAGCTGTGTTAAATATTGTGCGTACATTTCTCACACAGTTCTCACGGTTTTTGATGTAACAACGCTCGACTATTATTGAATAGCGATGAGGAACGAAGCGTATCGCGTTTAGCTTTGCTTTGCTCCCCTTTTACTCGCTTCACTCCAATAAAGAGAGTAAAGTCTCTGTAATTGCTTACGTAAGTATTTATAGTGTATGTGTGTGTGTGTGTGTGTGTGTGCGGCGGAATGCGTTCGAATGCATGCATTGCTTAATAGAGGCAAGAACATAACGCGGAGACACAATCGCAACCCTTTCATCTCAAACATCTTCAGGTTCCACTGGGAAAATGAAGCCCAGCGCAGTCCCCAAAGATGCTCTCTCTCCGCTCCCAGAAACTAAATGCACATATGTTGTCAACATACAGCTGTCAGTCTTTTCAGAGTTGCGCCTAACTTTAATGAATTTACGTGTACAAAAATAACAATCGCAGCATCGGCCATTTAAAAACAGCAACTTTAAAAATACGAATGGTGCGAGCGAAGAATGCGGAGACGAAAGGGTGACACAAACATGTAACTGGGATTATTCCAAACGAAAAGATAGAACACAAACGCGCTTACAGTGATTAATGAGCGCAGCATAATAAGAAGCAGCACTACATACAAAGCTACGCAACCCTTTTTCCGGCCAAAACGTTGGCCCGAATGTTGGCAGAGAAACACGAAACCTTATTCTCACATCGCGAAAGGGTTGCAAAGTCTTATCTGGGAACGGGTGCTTTCGAGAAGGATAAAGTTGGGATGCGCTCGTCTATGGCTACTAAGTGCGCTAATCGGCGATGAATCGAGCACAAAGAGTGCAAGAGCTGCTGAAGAAGCGATCGCACAGCTGTGATGCGTCATTTTTTAACACATCAACGGGCGAAAGTTGCCGCGGGTCACGGACAATGCGTTCGAAAACGCGCGATATTATACGGACATATTAAGAAGTTGTCCTCCACTTGGCAATTTCTGATAAATTATGCATATAAAGAAATGTATTCTTTGGTGAGAAGACGGTAACTAAACCTTGGGAACAGTGCCAGTAGCACTTCAATAAGATGAGAGGGGTTAAAGACATTCACAAATGCTGCAAATACGCGAGAAGGGAAGGGATTGAGTGACGGATTCGGCTTCGCGCCGCTATAGGATTACTTGTCGCAAAGTCAGCTCGCAATCTTTAGTCTAAACAAAAAGATTAAAAATAATTTTTGGCAAATGGTGCTCACCCTAAGGTAGATAACACTGTTCCGTTCGATGCCAAGTGCTGCCAAAGTATTATCATTGCCTTCGAGAAGTGCATCGTTAAGGTACAAGTGCTGGTCGTAAGTTGCCACTTTGAATTCGTCCATTATCTAAGCGAACAATTAGTTTTTGCAGCTAATTCGATACATCTCACCAACTTACCATTACTTTAAGATCCTTTAGAGTTTGATCCGAAGAAAGTATGAACTCCTTCACATCTCTGTACTTTCGTTTTCTCGTGCTTCTTCTCGGGGGCAAGCAATCCCCTGCAGCCACTAAGTTCTTGTCCGCAGATACAAAGTCCTTCTTTACTTTGCGTGTCTATAATTAACGCAATTTGTCCATAAATCACGTAATTAGTCGAGTGCATGCAATTCGTTGTTCGGTTTCTTACTTTGGTAATAGGTTTGTCAAAACTGTCATCATCTGCGATACTATTGTCTTCTTCTTTTTCATCGGTTTCACACTTGCTTTGGATTTTGCGAACATAAATAGTGGCGTTATTGTAATTCAACAACTGTTCCTTTTCACGCAAAGCAAGGATTGTGTGACAAGGTTCACAGAATGCTGCACGTACAGAAGAGCAATTAATTCAATTAGTGGTTCGCTGCGCGCCGTGCTATCAATTGTGCCGCGAGCGAATCGCGATGACCTCAAATATGTGAACCACTGGTCGCGGTTAACTGAGGCAGAGGTGTACTTCATCAGTGTATATGCAAACAATCGTCGGCAAACTAATGACATTTTGATTACCAGTTTGTCGAGGTTCTGTTCACTGCTACCTGGCATTAAAGGGCTAATGCGAGGCCCGGTTTCGGAGACAATGTCTCATCGCACTAATTCATTGCGGCGCTTGTTATCACTTTCATCGTCGTTGATGTTAGCGAAACATATTTAATGGAGCCGAGAAAACGTAATTTACGAATGCAACTCTTTAGTAGCAATTGAAAGTGCAGCGAATGTTGAAGCAATTGTGTGAGAAATTGCGTTTCATTGCTGCTTTGCAAAATAAAGTTCTACGATGACCTCCTTGCTCGGTGTACACATCAAAACGATATTAAATTTGCGAGCGAAAAAAATTAAGTAATTTATGCATTTACTTACGTGGATCACTCTTCATTACCAGTTCGCCTCTATCGTCTCTTTCCACTGTGAATTTAATTGTAACGTTTGAACTATAATAGACAGCCAAAGTGGACCACTCTGATTCATTGACGATTATGAATCTGCATATACCAAAGCATCATTTTCGATTTTTGTGCCTATCTAGTTGCTTTTCACTCACTTCGAGTCGGGAATCAATGGATCAACTTTGCTCGGTGCGTACAATAGATTTCGATGATCGCAGAGCAGAGATGCGTTGTCGATGAGTATGGGGGTATCGTTGTGAACTGGATCTCTATAAGTATTCAACCAAATAATTTATCAGATTTTGTTCTCTAAATGTGAGTATTGTTCGCTTGTCGCTGTGTTTGCTTTGCATTAAGAGAAGATTGTCAACGGAATTGTAGCAAAAGATACAAGTAATGCTGGGTGTGTTTAGTGAGATACGGATAACTCTGAGCCAAACTCATCAATCAAACTCGATGTCAGGAGAGTATGCATATGTAATACATTTTATCCCCTTCTATTATTATTATTATGATTATATGTCCGTGAGTCGTCTCCGCAACCAACTGAAAATTTTCTCAACGTTCAAATAAGTTAGCTTCAATAAGTTTCAATACCTCAGTATTACATCGCTGATGAAGCGATCATTAGTTGTACCGATAGATGAGGCAAGAAAAAAGTGCTGTACTCAATGCTCAAAGCTCACCTCAAAAAATTTTTCCATTCGACATAAAATTTACGACTGAGCGCATAATAGCTTGTTTGCATTTGCATTTCGTTCCAAGTGATTCTTCGCTTTTGACTGTAAAGGTCTTGTAATTTTTGTCGCTGTTCTGATGCCAATTGCCGGTACTCGTTCAAAAGTGTTTCATTTCGTCGCGAAACTCGCTGCAAATCGAATCATTCGAAAATGCATCTAATTATGAAAATTATTTCAACAACTTACGAGGCATTCCTCACAAGGAACCGAGTCGCAATCGAATTCAGGTGCAGATGGAAAATGATGCTTCAATATGTTCCATACTTCTGCGGAAATCAAACGCCGTGAAGATTCATCGCAAGTTAAACGCTCTGAAAAAGTAATTTGACATGTTTTTAAAATATAATTTCGGTAATTGATCGCATTCGTCAAAATATATGCAAAATATATGTACATACTATGAGGACATAAAAGATCTTCATTGAAATCAAAATCTAATTTATCATTGAGCTGTACGCTTTCGTTTTGAGTTGGAGCTGTTGGCAGGACAAAAAATAGCTTTAAATTGTAAATACATTTTTAGCACATTTACGTTGGTTCTCGGAATCACTGTCTCCGTCTTCGCTTTGATTCTCTTCGTTATTCTCCAGTCGCCTTTTTGCCAACTGCTTCCAATTACTGAATGATTCTTTGCCAACCCAATATGTCTTCTCATATCTAAAGCAACAATCTCATTAAATATTCTCTCATTCAGTAGAAAACACTCACTGTGGAAGGGTAAATTTCAATAAAGATGTGATCTTCTTTTGATCTTCCTGTATTTTCGAGTTTACTTTATAAAACATAACTTTCTCTTCAACACATCTCCGACATAAAGCGTCTCTGAACATTTTATGCATTAACCAGCATGAGGCATGAAACTCAAACTTACTTCAATCTCGGTCCTCCTCCGTATTTTGTATAAATCATATTTGCCTATAATTAAAATGCAATTACGTGGAAAAACAAGAGGAATAAAATATTCAAAAACTTACTCCTTCTGAATTTACATATTTCATGTCGGGTAATGATTTCAACGATAACCTGCGTTTTAATTGAAATTAAAAAAAGATTAAAAAAACATTAGACTCACTTCCGATGTGGACATAGTGCTTGTGAATTGTCCACAGGAGGAACAGCTTTCTTGAAATCATCATTCAACCAATCACTTAGCCATTTTTTGCTGATCCATTCGCCAGCTTCGCCATCACGTATCGTTAATTTATCGTATATTTCTTTAATCTCAGCTTGTCTTTCTTTGTTTATTGCAACGTTTTGATCCTTGAAAACAAATCGTGAAAGCGACTTACAAAAACAAAACAAACCATACAAGCAAAACGCAAAACTTACCCGCATTTGTTTTAACTCTTGCACCCATTCTTCAAACTTGCTATTATCTTCCAATACAGCAGTCTGTAAGTATTCAGGAATATCCCAAGAATCAGAATTATCAGCAGGCAGATCTAAATAAATATTTGTAAGTAAACAAGCTCAGTAAAATTTTAATACTTTTGTAATCGAGAGTCGTGTTTTTATAAACAAGCATATAAGCATCATTTGAAGCGTGTTGTCCTTTAGCTAATTTGGGTGCATTTTTGTCCGCATTTGCACTCTTGCCTTTCTCACCATCATCTGATGATTCATCAGCAAGTTTCAACGATTTTCCTTTTTCCTTTTCAACTACTTCGTCGTTAAACTTAAACCAACTGCCCGTTGCTCTATCTTTTATATGAGCTATATAATGCCCCGAATGTGCACTTTGTCCCCTATGCACAAGAACTGCGCACAATTCGTATTCTGTGTCCTCTTTGTAACAATTAGATTCAAAATATTCTCGCATATTTAATGTCTCTGGAAATTTGATGAAGCTATTAAGCTTTTTGCGACAATGTTTCTGTGTGTCATAAATAAAACGAAGAAGTTGCAAATTTAAAAACGGCGGCAATTTTTTCAATCGAATTGATCTTATAGCATTTTGTTTGCTTTGACAACAACTACAATTATATTGATTGCTTCCTTCCAAAATTTCAACCTGTGCAAATAAAAAAGGTAAAAAACATGGAAAGAAATAGATAAAGTACCGAAAAGAATTCATTGAGACATTCGTGTATATCTTTGTGTCCCTTAATATTAAGGCTTAATTCATAAAATTTTGAAGGCGAAAACGATTGAAAGCCACAACTTTGACATCTAAAACAAAAATAAGGAGTAGAACTCAAATGCAATAATCAAGAAGATACAAACCTTGTTACGTATTCATATTCACCACAGTATTGGGTTTGGACTATATTTTTTACTGTTGGGTTTCTTTGCGACTTTAAATCTTCTTCTAGCAATGATAAAAATAATTTACTGAATTCTTGAGCATCTTGCTGCTGCGAGACATCAAGTTCGAGGCTATTTACAAACGCTGTTGGATCGACGAATCGACGACAGCTAAATTGCAATTTAGCAAAAATTAATTGCAATTGACCAACGGGTGTAACAGGATTATAGTTATTCAATGATAAATCCGAAATATTAACGGAGAGATCCGCACATTCTTTCTCGTCTTCATCCGGTTTCCATTTGTAAATTGCATCTCTTAAATAAGGATTGTGATACCAGACCTACGAATACAACGTGCATTTAATACAGCTCGTGCGATATCCGACGTCGAATGCGCGCGGTTTCAAAAGTGTGAGCAGTGATCACAATCTCATTGTGAGCAGCGAAAGCAATCAGGTGCAAAGGTGAGATAATGTTTAACCTGAAGAAGACTGTTGACATAACAAGTGGCTCCGAGATTTTTGAGTCCAGCAAAGCAACCTTCTTCTCGCCGCTCGAGATTCGGGTCGTCGATATCACACCAACCACCGGTGTCGTCTTTACCGGCTTTGAACCACTTTTTCTCGCCCAAACCGACAATACACTTTGGATTTGTTCTACAGTTCCGTCTGCGAGAAGAGGCGCCATTATACATTACAACGTGTCGATCGCTCGCTATATTCTGACGGCATACTTGCAGGAACTCGCTTTCTGTGCACACGACGACAAGTTCAGTTTGTAAGCCATAAACAGGTGCTGACAGTCGATTTGATCCGTGTCCACGTGCAGCGCCCATTCCCACGCAAGCCTTTCCGAGTTCTGTCGTTTCGGCATAATTCCCTTTCTTATCGCCGCGAATCGTGCGAACGGTGCAATCAGGAAGTGATCGCTGCTTTTGCTGATTGTGCGATTGGCAGACGAGGTTCACATAATTTGAGTGCTCGCGATTCGCTTCGAACTCATTCGTTTTCAAACGCACACTTTGTTTTTCACTTTTCGCTTTTCTCTCTTTTCTCGCGTTTTATTCGAAAACAAACCTTTCGTCTGTCATTCACTCGTTTCTGGCATCGCGCGCTTTTCAAAACTTCGCTCTCCGTTCTCCATCGCTTCAAGGCTCGTTTCTCTGCTCATTGCGATCGGCAAAAGCAGACAATTGCGCTTTGCACCAATTAGAGAGCGATGTATTCTTCTTTACACCGCCACCCATCTGATAAGACATTGTGAGTTACAATTCTCATCGCAATTCGTTTTTCCATATCGCCAAGTTATTCGCTTTTCTCAGCGTCTTTATATGCTTTTATGCAAAATCCACTTTCTTGTCTAGGCCATGTTAGTTTTTAATTGTTCTGCTTTCTGTGCATCTCTTCTTACAAAGTTTTCATAACGCTTCACATTCAGTATTGATTCAGAGGATGATCGATAAATGCTAAGGTGCGTTCAGTCCACGACTGACATCGTCACAAGAGGGCTGCGGTAAAAAGAATCGCTAAGCAATTTTTCTGTGAAAATTGAAAAATGCATTTTTTGGCTAATTCAGATATTTAAATATGATATAAAACATTCAATTCCACATTTTTAATATATCAGGGGCAACTTAGTTGGAATTTACTTATACTGCGATCTTATGAAACATTTGAAATAATATTTTAAGCAAATCAGGCCAAAAAATTCATCTTTTGAATTTTTCTAAGTTTGGCCTATATCTCGAGAATAGTTGGTTGTTGACATTTAAAACCTTCAAAAATGAGCTCTCCAGCTCGAAATTCCTCTTACAATGTACTCTTCGACCAATTTTGAGCGTGCCCCGTTTTCTCCAGTTCAACCAAAAAGAACAGTTTTCGTGTTTAATTTTTTATTAAAATTGTCTTTCATATTGTAAAAAAAAAATCTCTATCAAAGTTAAAGATTTATTCAGCTTATATTTCGTTGAAATCGTCAGAATCTTCGTCTTGACAGTAGTGATAAAACTCAATTTTTAAGTTTTTCGGGAGCTCCAACTTTTTAATTTTCAATCTTCTAATTGTAATAAAAACCAAATTTAACAGATATTTTGTTCTACTTGTCATTCTTACAAAAGCATCGAGTACCAAAATGCATTCCTTTCTTGTCATGCAACGAGCATCAATGCAGAAATTGCGACATGAGTTTGATGCTTCTAAAAATTGAATCCATTCGCTACACGAATTCGTGAGACAAAAATCGTGTTTTACAAAACTGAATGAGTTTAAATAGTTTAAAAGTGAAACAACTTCGCATGTTTGTTTCGAAATTCGAGTTTCTAAATATTTATGAAAAGTAAGATTTTGCAGCGAAGGAAAAGATGCTAAAATCATGGCCAAATCATCGTCGCTTGCAATGAAAAGACTTAAATCCAGTTGCTTCACAGAGTTCATCGTCGAAAATGGAAAAGTCGATTTACATTGTTTTGCGTGTAGTGTCAATCTTCGTAAGAATTTACAATTATTTAAAGCAATGTATTCGAGTGAATCGGCAGTCTTAAATTCCAGCTCTTCGAGATTGCTCATCTGTTCTCCAATTGATTTCCATACTTTTTGACTCTCTTCTACGCAAAAGACAAGACTCAACTTCACCAATTTTTTTGCTAAATCAACTTGAAGCATATCTTCATACTGTGAAGTGGTAAATCTCACATGCCTAATCTCCAAAATTTGCACATCTTTCAAAACCGAAAAACTTTGTGAGTAGATATTATAAATTTTATCGAGTTTTAATCGCTGTAAATTACGCAGTGCTTTCAAAATTGGAGAAAGATTTAATTTCACGTCAAGAGTGCTTAATGTCAAAGATTTCAAGCTAGGAAAACAATCTGCAATCAGATGAATGTTGCCATCATTTACGTCGCGTTGCCGATGAATTCCTAAATGTCGTATTCTTGGAAATCGTTCTTTTAAATACGACAGTAAATCAGCGACTTCCAACGAAACGTCAATTAAATCAATTGAATGAATGTTCAGATAAAATTTAGAAAGGAAATCAATCTTCTCGATGCTTTCTTGATATTTTAACGTTAAGCTTTTTCTATCAATTTTCAATCTTAAGTCACAAATATTTTTAAAACTTTTCGATATTAATCTCACGGCGAGCGAATCAGAGAAGCTTAAATATTGAAACACATTTAACAAAACGTTTTCATCATCCATAGTCAAATTTAAAGAAAAAGCGTACGTCTCTTCGACTCGAATTGATCGCAAACTGCTTTACAAAGCCAACAATCCGGACTAACAAGCGCAAAAAAATAACTAGGCGAAGAGGTATTAAAATTTTTGAATTTCACCATTTATAATCATGAAACAACTGGTTCATGGCTATCGCCACTATTTACCTTATTAATTCTCACTCAAATAAAGCGACATGAGAATAACAAAAATTCATATCTCAATTTGTTGTTGTGTATTTACCGACAACGAACGGTAAATCGTTATTTAGTCAATAGTAAATCGCGGATAATTAATCTCTTTTAACATCGAAAGTACTATCTATAAAAATGGATCATTTT
The DNA here is from genome assembly GCA_003675995.1 of Dinothrombium tinctorium. Classification (NCBI taxonomy): domain Eukaryota; kingdom Metazoa; phylum Arthropoda; class Arachnida; order Trombidiformes; family Trombidiidae; genus Dinothrombium; species Dinothrombium tinctorium. Next base: position 22,795 of record NCKU01000014.1, on the reverse strand, counting down.
AGTTGTTCAGATTTTACTTTTAAGCTGTTAGCCACAAGTTTCAAGCGACAAAAATGCATTATGTGGATTAAATTGTGATTTTGATTTCTTTCGTTTATTCTTAATAAATACTGTAGCTACCAAGATTCGTATTCCTTCTCTAGCCAGCGGTACCTCAACTTAAAGAACTAAAAGATAAAGTTGTCACAACATTTTACAAAGTTGAAAATAATTGTCGAAAAGGATCTGTGGTGTGATAATCGTTAAAAAATGAATTTGCGCGTGTAGAGATGTTAACTAGCTTATTTTGTAGAACTCAAAAAATTAACTAAAGTCACCATTCAATGTTGTCAAGTCTGCTAAGAGATTCAACACCTCACATGTTCTTAATCGACACAAAAAGTTCTTTGTACATAACAAGTTTCATTTTAAATCAAGATTTGCGATAAAAATCCTCGCTTATAAGTTTTATTTATTTAATTACTTAATTGAATTATGTCATTAGTTCAAGAATTTGAATTTTTTAAAGTTAGAGGTTAGTTTTAATAAATTTTTTTCTGAACAAAGTATGCTCTATACAGCAGATATTTTAAAAACTTGTGAGCTTGTCAAATGAGAGCCAAAATCGCTTTTTCGTTTAGAATTTTTTAATGAAATGATTTGGCCTTCATTTTTTCTAAAATAAGCGCAAAATTAAGTTAAATTCGATTCGGATTTTACGTTATAAATTGGTTTTAAAAGATAAGTTTGACAGGCGAAGCTGTTTTTTTTTCCTCATTGGTTTTTCCTTAGCTATTGTTGCTTAAAACTCGATATAGATTTATAAACATGGGAAACTTCAAATATACGTGAAACGCAGATTTAAAAACACTATAATTGGTCCTTCAATTATTTAAAGTATTTAAAAAGCATTAAAACTGCTTTTTTATAGGTGCATCTCTAGATAAATCGGAACCAATTTTTTATTAGTTTTCAGTACATAAATCAAATTTTTTTCATGCGAATCATCATTGTCAAAACTCAATTAATAGATCGCTTAGCTTTAAAAATGAATTGATTAAGCTTTTCCTTCAATAAAGCCATCAAACAACGTGGAATTTATTTTTAATCGACTTTAAAACAAATGCATAATTTTTGAGAAAAGATAGCAATAAAACTTCAGCTTAATACAGTCAGATTTCACTTACGAAAATAAGCTTTTGCACAATTATTCAACTTGAGTTGGATTACGTTTAATCAGCTGCAACAACGATAAACAACTTCACAGAAACATTTAACACTAAACATTTTCACATGTATCTAGTTGAAAATAATTTAACTCGGATATTGAAAAACATTAAAAATTAATCTGCTTATAAGTGAAGTATTATCCATCTAGTTGCGACACACTCGTCATTGTGCAACTTATAGCAGTAATACTCACCAAACAAAGATTCAGGCTCATAAATCTTTTCACTTCGCCCTTTTGAACATCGGCAAAGGAGGATACGTTCGGCTATCGCCAAAGTGATTGCAAAAAATGGACATAAAAGCACTGTGCAAAGTGCACATTATTCGTCAAATAATCGCCTATTTGCAACTTTAGTTATCACTTCTCTAACAAAGAGCTTGACACTTATTCCCGTGCCGTGTTGAGGATCTCACTTTTAAAAATTCTTTCGTAACTGTTGCAGCTTTTATGTAGTTTAATTTTTCTTTGAAGAAATTGACTTAAAATGCTATTTTCATCCATTATTTTTGAAACTTAATCATTTTTCAACAAATTATTGTTGATGTTAACTCTTAATTTCATACTTAAGAATGCAAGCACTTCTCTTTAATCGTCCCCGTGCCTTATGATTCATTTCTCTTCAATAAAATGAATATTAAAAGCAGTTCATTTCTTTAATAATGAGACTATATTCAGACTTGTCTTTCGATCAATAATAAAAGAATATTTAAATCGTTTTACTTTTCAAAGTTTAGATTTTTTGACTCAAGTATTCATAATCTTTTTAAGTGTCATTTTGAAATTTTAAACGATTTAAACTTGCATTTTGATTACTTTATGATTTATGCTGCCTTTGCATAAAGTTGAGAATAACAAGGAAAATTTTTACATTTTATTCCTATTATTATCTTGTTAGTAGTTTTACGCATATAAATTATGTAACTTGTTTTGTAGTCAGTAGTTCAATAAAATATTGACGAACAGGTAAATTATTTGATTATTAATGCTTAAATACGCACTTTCATGCTGGAATTTCTTGTAGACACTCGAGTGGAGAAGCTCGAGATTGATTAAATGTTTCTTTTTATCTTGAGAAATGCAAACTAAGCATTTGAGGAGAGCATAATAAAACTCAACTGTTTAAAAACAAATTAATTGCATTTAATTTGTTAACTATAAACGATTGACAGTGAAAGAATAAAATTTCGTTTATTTTATTTTTTACAATGAAATGGTTTTTAATCGACGTTTTAAAGTTATGCAAGCATCAAAAATGGCCCATTTTATCGACTCTGAAAAGCGCTTAAAAATAAGATTGCATTTCCATTGCCTTTGAGAATGCCTGCGAATCTCACAAAGAGATGTAATCAACATCAATAAATCAAAATGAGTGATGAGAACGATCCAAGCCTTTAAAAAAGCAGAAGCTGATAAAAGGATTGTAAACGCAGAAATGTATTTCGCATATCGAGCAAGGTGCAAAGCTACGAACATTCTTAAAGAAAGTGGAATTAATTCAATCGATGGGTGTTGAATCATTTAAATTCGTAAGCTAAAGAAAAAAGCGCATATTATTTCGATTGTAACATAAATGTAAAAGTTAATAACTTAAACGTACATATTTTGGAAAACAAACGTAAGCGCAAACGTAAATACGATCGACAACATTTGTAAATGCACACACGCAAAATTCCACTTTGAAGCTAGTTCTAATTTGTGTTCTGATATCACTGTTTTGTTGTTGCTCAATTCACACAGAAAATGGGTCTTATTGAGTTAATTGTAGTAAAACTAGTTTGGGTCAAAGCAAGAAATTGAATAGAATTTTAATAAATTCAAATAGAAAAGACAAACTAAAACTAAAATCAGCAATGACATCAATAAAAATGTCAACAGTTTTAGTATTTGAAAAGTAGTTCGTAAATTATTTATTGACGGCGCGATTGCATCTCTGTATTCGTCAAGCATATTTATTTGCAAAAATTCGTGAAGAGAACACAATGATGTTCTTAAAAGTTGTATTTTCCTTAAAGTGGGTGTAGAAACGTGCCATGAACACGTGCCTTATCTTTAATTATGCTTAAAAAGTTTCTTCAAAAGCACAATGGAATTTATTTAGTTCAAAAGCGCTTTTCTAACACTATATTGTAATTCACTATACGCCCTTTTGAAATAAATGAATTCATTTACACCAACGCCAACATTTGGAATATAACTGAGCAAATTAACATTTGAAGTTTTTTTTTGTAATTTTCTTTGAAACAATTCTAGTACTATGAGTCTTTTTAACTAACAAAATTTAAGCTAAAATGAGAAATGAAGTGTTTAAATGGTGTATCGTAAATAGAGAGAAAATTTAAATGACAATTGTAAAGCCTTAAATTTCCATTGCTAATGAATTTATAATTAATTTAGCCTTATCAGCCAAAATTTTGGTAATTTTCCAATTTGCCTAAACTTATTTCACCTAAAGACTACTTCGCCTAAAAGTCACAAAATTTCGGAAGGCTTTCAGTTCGGTTTAGTTTTCCCAAATCCAGTCAATACATCTAGTATTAAACTTTGTTGAGCATTTCATGTGCGGTTAAAATTTTATTCTTGAACGAACTTAATAATTAAATGTCTAATTGCTGTACTTTTAAAAATATTTTTGTAAATTCCAGCTTTTTATCTTTAGATACAGTGTTTATTAGATATAAAGGCGTTGAGAAATTTGTTAAATTTGTTAAAATTGAGAAAGTTAAATCAAAAATCTCATCAATTTTATAAGTATGTAAATCGTTATCATCAAAAATATTACATTTATTAGAGGTGGAATCGGGATACGAAAAAAATCGTTCCTTCTTAACTCGCTTATCCGTATGGAAAACCCCTAATAACTCATTTGACCCCTTACTACTACCTGTTACTACATTTAAGCTGATAGTTTCGTATATGATACCGATAGAAGAAGAGATCTAAGCACAGAGAAACTTAAATTACTTTTGCTCGTGTGCTAACATTTTTACATATCTTGAAGGAAAATAGAAATGAATAAAAGGAATAAATAGGAATAACGTGAGCGGTAGAGTAAGAGGAACAATAATTTATCCAAAAAAGAAATATTAAAAATTATAATTTGCGATAATGGACAAAATTTGACCGAGAGGTAGATCAAAGGAAGAGCAAAGGTGTATTATTTTAAGTCCAGTGAAGTTGAAATTGGATGTTTAGCGTTGAGAAATAGTATAGAATGAAGTGGAAAAAATTGGTAATGCGATGGAGCTTTTAAAAATTTTGTAATGATGGTATTGGGATGGGTATGAAATTCGTTGTAATGGTTTGCGCATTCCTATTTTATTGTATTTATGCTGGTTATTGTTGTTTAAGGAGTTCAACGAACTATGGTTTTAACTCGTGGGACGGGTTAAGAGGATAACGGGTTTGACGAAACGGGGGATTTATCAGAGCTACGGGACGGGACAGGTTTGGGATTTCTATTTTCCACCGCTGATTTAAATGTTTCTCAATGACTTAAAAAACAAAAGGTGTCGCGACATGTAGATAACAAATTTGTCACAAATTTAAATAAAAATTTGTGTAAGCATAACCCTATAGATATAAGAGCAAAGCGGTCAAATGACTCACAGAGTCGCTGTTCTGTTTAGCCGCAAACAGATACAAATGCTTTTCTCATTTGTCAGCCAACATTAAAGGTGGTTTATTTTTTGACAGGCAGTGTATATGTTTTCAGGTTTATAATTGTCAATTTGATATGCTTTCAAATGTAAACAAGTAAGTTGTTTTCACTTGTGACTATTATAAAATAAAAATTTCAATTTTCAAAAACATTTATTGCGAATTTTAAGAGTCCTACTTTTAGATAATGATTAAATTAAAAATCGACAACACATCATCTCGATTATCAGTGTTAAGCACAAAAAAAACGTTTATAAATTCCAGACTGTTTTGCCATTTGAATCCAAATAAACTTTTCCAGATGCAAGGTATTCCAATGCTTGTGGAAATATTTTGTGTTCTGAGAGCTTCACTCTTTCTTGAAGACTTTCTTCCGTATCATTCATGAAGACGGGCACTGCTTCTTGCAAAATAATAGCTCCAGTATCGACGCCATTATCTACAAAGTGTACGGTGCATCCATGAATACGAACACCAGCTTCAAGAGCTTGTTTGTGACTATGCATCCCTTTAAAAGAGGGAAGAAGCGCAGGATGAACGTTGAGCATTCGACCTTTCCATGATTCAACAAATTCATCCGATAAAATTCGCATGAATCCAGCCAAGCAAACTATGTCAATTTCAGCTTTCACTAATTCTTGGTGAACGAGTTTATCAAATTCAGCTCGCTTTAATCCTTTGTGTGGAATAACTAATGTTGGAATGCCAACTCTTTCAGCTCGTTTTAGACCTTCGACATCAGGAATATTCGAAATGACCAATGCAATTTCAGCTGAACTATTATTTGTTTTGGCTAGGGTAAAATCAATGAGAGCTTGCAAATTTGTACCCGAACCAGAAATTAATACAGCGACTCGTTTTTTGGGCTGCTTCAAAATAATATTTGAGGAAGATATCGAAGAGGAAAAATTATTGACAATAACGGGATCGTGTGATCTTTTCACAACTTTGCCGATGATACATGCGTCCATTTCGTTTCGAATTTTTAGAGCGTTAAGAACAACTCCCTCAAGATTTTGCTTGACTATGCAAATCATACCCAATCCGCAATTAAAAGTTCGCAACATTTCCTTCTCTTCAATATTGCCTTCTCTTCTTATCCATTGAAATATGGGAGGTATTTTCCAATTTTTCGCATCTAATTCAACTGCAAGATGTTTTGGAATCACTCTTGGAATATTTTCAAGTAGTCCCCCTCCAGTGATGTGAGATAATGCTGTTATATAACCCATCTTTATTAAAGGAAGCAAACAATTGACATAAAGCTTAGTAGGGGTCAAAAGCACTTCACCAAACGTAATATGCTTGTCGAAAGGTGTTTTATCGTTGAAATTAATGCCTTTTGAGTCAAAAATCTTTCTTATGAGGCTGAAACCATTACTATGAACACCGCTTGACGGTAAACCGATAACAATATCATTTTCTTCTATATTTTCAAGTTTCGGCAATACGCTATCGCGCTCAACAGCTCCAACTGAAAAGCCTGCAATATCGAAGTCTTCTTTTGAATACATTCCAGGCATTTCTGCAGTTTCACCTCCTATAAGGTCATAATTTTGAAAATGTGAAAAATTAAGAACTTACGCTTACCAATTAATGCGCAATGTGATTGTTTACATCCGCGTGATATTCCAGCAATGACTTCTGTTGCGATGTCAATGTCTAATTTACCACAAGCGAAGTAATCGAGAAAAAATAAGGGTTCTGCTCCTTGCGCAAGTATATCATTAACACACATTGCAACTAAATCAATTCCGACTGTATCGTACACTTTGCACTCTAGAGCTACTTTAAGCTTAGTTCCGACACCATCGGTTCCAGATACTAATAATGGATTTGAATAACCAGCAGCATAAACATCAAACAAAGCACCAAATCCACCGATAGCTCCAATCACTCCAGGGCGGTTTGTGGTTTTGGCCATTTTTTTGATCTTATCAACAAGTGCATTGCCCGCCTCAATGTCAACGCCACTCGATTTGTAATCAAATTTCAAATTTAATCTGAATGAAGTCATTTGAGAAAAGTGAAATAAATTAAGAAACATACTGTTCGATAACTTTTTTCGCAATGTCTGTCCTATAAAATGATTTTTCAATTTTAACCAACTTGGCACCACACTGTGCTTTTGCAGCAGCTGATGGCAAATCTTTCTCGATCGCTACTACAGATAGAACTCGACCACCAGCTGTATAATGCTTTCCTTCTTTCAAAACAGTTCCTCCATGAAATACCATTAATCCTGCTTTTAACACATCATCCAATCCTTCAATAAGTTGTCCCTTTGTAGCTGAGGCTGGATAACCAGCACTGGCGATGACAACTCCGCACGAAACTAATTCCTGTTTCCAACTAATAGGATTATTTGCAAGATTTCCATTTATACAACTTAAAAATATGTCAAAAAGATCACTCTCCAGAAGAGGCAAAATAGATTGTGTTTCTGGATCACCAAAACGGCAATTAAACTCCAAAACTTTGGGGCCTCTTCGTGTCAACATTAATCCAGCGTAAATAGTACCTACAAAAGGCTTCCCCTCTCTCCTCAAACCATCGACGGCTCTTTGTAACACATCAGTTTCAATTAATTTCAATAAAGCTGCATCAATTAAAGGACAAGGGCAATAGGCACCCATTCCACCAGTATTGGGGCCTCTATCTCCATCATAAGCTCTTTTATGATCTTGTGCAGGTGGCATGACACGTATTGTCGTGCCATCCGTAAATGCTAATACAGATACTTCAGGGCCTTCAAGAAGTTCTTCAATAATAATTGTGTTTCCTGCCTCACCAAAAACTTTTTGCTCCAGCATCAAATCGATTTGTTCACACACTTCATTTGTATCATTTGCCACAATAACACCTTTGCCTGCAGCTAGTCCACTTGCTTTTACAACCAACGCTTTGAAATCAGCGTTTTTAACAAATTTTTTTGCTTCTTTTGAATCGGTAAAGCTTTTATACTCAGCTGTTGGAATTTTGTGTCGCAACATAAAATCTTTCGCAAACGCTTTACTACACTCAATCTGAGCTGCTTCTTTACTCGGACCAAAGCAAGGGATACCCGCTGAAGAAAGAGTGTTTGCGATTCCATTGTTTAATGGATCTTCAGGACCAACGACTACAAGAGATGGTTTATGTTCGTTACACCATTGCAAAACTTTTTCATTGTTTTTTATATCTAAATCTAAATAAATTAATCAAAAAATGATACAATTAGAGAAAAGAAAGAGTAAAGCATCAGCCGTTACCCAGATTCGAGATAATAGTCGATGCAGCTGCTGTTCCTCCATTTCCAGGTGCTACAAATACTTTTGCGATTTTTGGCGAAGTGGACAATTTCCACGCCAATGCATGTTCTCGTGAGCCATTTCCTAAAACTAACACAGTTTCCGACATTTTCGAAGTAAGAAATGAGACGATAACTAAAGCAGACAATGCGTTCACCAATAACAGGTGGTTTCATCTTATCTTATCTCTTTCAAGGCTCATTCGAGAAATGTGGCGAGAGAAGATCCTTGAGTGCAATTGTTTCAAATTCAAAACTACAAGTGCTTTCGCATTAATTAAATTTATTGATTGATTCATCAACCTAACAAGAATTAACAAGAATTTACTTTAAAATCAATATTTAACTTTTTTTCAAATATTTTTGCTATCTTTATTTTTGGCTTTTTCTTTCACCAAAAAACGAAGGAAAATACTTCGAAAATTTAGATTCAGGTTTCCTGCAAATTAAAAGAATTGACTATTAGTTATATAATTCATTTTCGATAATTTAAAAAATATAATTGTTTTGTTACTCACGATTTTCTTGCGAAAATGTTAAATTATTTAAACAATAAACACTTTTCAAATCATTTACATTTCCTGTACCATTATACATTGTACATACTTGCTTTGTTAAATGTTTGAAAAAAGAAAGTTTTCGTTTAATATGTATTGTTCTTAAGATACCACATCGAAATATAAGAAGATAAATATAAAGAAAAAAATGAACACGAATAATTTTTTGTTTTCAAATAGAGCTCGCAAAATGCAATGAAAAGAAAAAAGCTATTATGCAGGTATAATTTAAAAGCATAAGAAACTTTCACTCTTCGTGATCATTTGAGTGAAATAGGGTAGTGCAAAGAGATATTCTATTCTGACGTTTGTCGAAACATACTATTACATCAAATTGATTGAAATTCTGTGTTTGTTACACATTTGATTTTATATTTTAAACAGCCGAGAAATGATTTTTATATTTAGTTTTAGATGACTGAAGGGTACATACTTTTCAGGCAAGTCTCCGGATTTCTTCATTGCTGTAATTTAAGAGAGAAAAAATTTAAATTGTTACTCGCTTTGTTTTAGTATTTATATATACCTTCAAGTTTTTCAATAAGTTCTTTGGCAAATTTAACTTTCAAAGGCTGTGGAGGATTTTGTTCTTTCTCCATACTGATTAATTTAGCCATTGCCTTACTTATGGGTAATCCAAACCATTCAGCTTCTTCTAACTAGATTTAAAAAATTAACTAAATTATATATACAAGAGTGAACATTACAGGAATCGCACAATCTCCGTATTTCTTCCAGATAAACTCAAATCTTTTAGGATCGTCTTTAGCGAAATCTTTTTTAGCCAAAGTTATTAACATTTTCCGCCTCAAATCTAAAGCTAATTGTGATTTTAGGTCCTGTATGGGAGTTCTTAATATGTAATTATCAAAACCATGAGCATCATCGATTAATTGAAGTGTTCGCCTGGTGACGACCACACTTAAATGTTTATCAAAAATCTCGCTGTAAACAACCGCTCTCTGTAAGCTCGGAAACCAAGTCAACGGGTGTCTGTAAAATTATCATTGAATTGTGATCGAAATAAAAGAGAAAACTAACGGCACGTCGAAAAATTTACGGTATTTGACGAACCCCCGGATGACACCTTCTCCTCCCCAAAGACCACTGTCACTTTCAGAAGGGTAATCAACTTTTATCGGCACGTCGGACATACGATCGCTATTGAAGAGCAACGATTCATTAGTGATGGGATGCCAAAATATTGAAAGTAGAGGCCAGTGATGAGAACTCACATAATTTGCTTTTTCTCATCTCGCATATAGAAGTCGACGAACGGAGTCTTTACGGGTTCGTCGTGCACTCGAGTCGACGGTTTGTTCAGTTCTTCTCTCATCCTTCGGTAATGCAACGGAAGTCTTGTATACAAACTGACATCAATCGCTTTTCTGCTCATTTTTCTCTGTTTTCTCCTTTTGCAGCTTCTGCTCGATTCACGTTTTCAGCGAGTCGGGATCGTTTCAATGCTACGCTCACCGCTCAACCTTTGAGAGATGAGAAACAAAAATCTGAAAGTTGAAAATGCGAAAATCGAAAATTTGTTTGCTTTCAGAATAAATGTAATTAAATAAAATCGCTTTTATTTTGAATATCTTTGAGGTTAAATTTTGTCTCATTTTTTGTCGAATTCTATTTTTTTTGTCGAAAAAAGACGAAAGCGCGAAAAAGTTTGCGAGTGTTTCGCGCAGCGATCGAAAGGTGGCGAAAAGCGAAGATCACGAAAAGCGTGAGTCGAGAACAGTGTGTTTAATGAAATAACCTTCGATATTTTTGTCGTTTTCGTCTTTCATTTGCCTTACTTTTGGCTGCTTTTCTATTCGAAGCGAAGCCTAACTCGTCCGCAACACAACCTACATCGAAGTTGAGTAGAGAGTGGAGCATTAGAGTGCTGGTTACAATTGATTGCAATGTCACCTGCGAGCTAATGTTGGAAAGTCATGCAAGCAATATTTAACCGATCGCTCTCAACGGGTGCTTTCGCCAACGGCACCTCGATGCACGAGAATGGATCCGCGGACCCCAACACCTTATTGCAACCATCCGATTCACCTCTCAAATTGTTCGTTCTCGCGAAGAGGAAAATAAACGACGTATTCACAAATTTGCACGGTTACGTTAAGGAAAGCAAAACGTTTTTAAGTTACCACTCGAAAGATGTGATCAGTAGCGAAGATATTGCAAAAGTTTCCCATTTCGAAGAAAAAATTATCGGCATTCGCGATGTGCTCCGCCGCGATCACATGAAAGTCGCTTTCTTTGGTCGCACAAGCAATGGTAAGAGCACTGTTATCAACGCTGTCCTCAGGCAGAAAATTTTGCCATCTGGAATGGGTCACACCACAAATTGCTTTTTGCAAGTCGAAGGTTCTGACACATCCGAAGGCTACTTGGTTTTGGAAGAAAACCCTCACGAAAAGTTAAGCATCGAATCCGTTTCACAGTTGGCAAATGCCTTAAACTCTGAAAAATTGGGTGACTCAACGTGTGTTAAAATATTTTGGCCCAAAAGTCTTTGTTCTTTGTTAATGGACGATGTTGTTCTTGTCGATAGCCCCGGTATTGATGTATCACCTAATCTCGATGAATGGATTGACAAATACTGCCTCGATGCTGATGTATTCATTCTTGTATCAAATGCAGAGTCAACTTTGATGCAAACTGAAAAAGCATTTTTCCATAAAGTCAATGAAAAGTTGTCGAAACCTAACATATTTATTCTAAACAATCGATGGGATGCTGCAGCCTCCGAACCTGAATACTTAGATCGTGTTCGTAAGCAGCATACAAATAGGAATGTAGCTTTCTTAAGCGAAGAGCTCAATATTGTATCTGAAGAAGAAGCTAAAGATAGAGTTTTCTTCGTCTCTGCAAAAGAAGCGTTACAAGCGCGTATGCAGCAGCAAAAAGGAGAACCTTTGAATTCCGGAGCACTTGCCGAGGGGTTCCAACTCCGTTATATGGAGTTTGAAGAGTTCGAGAGAAAATTCGAGGAATGTTTGTCAAAAACTGCTATCAAAACTAAATTTAATCAACACGCTGAACGTGGAAAAACGGTAATCAATCAGCTCGGCTACATTCTTGATTCTGTTCACCAAAAGGCAACCGAATTGAAAAACGAAAAACTAAAAGTGAGGCAAGAACTTCATGATAAATTCGAATTTACCCAACAACAAATTCAACTTATGACAAATGAAGTAAAGCATCAAATTTGTCATCTCGTTGAGCAAGTAGAGCTTAAAGTTTGCTCAGCTTTAAACGAAGAAATAAGAAGACTTTCGCTTTTAGTCAGCGATTTTGAAAAACCATTTAGTAGTGACCCACTAGTGCTTAGCGTCTACAAGAAAGAATTGCACTCGCACGTTGAAAGAGGATTAGGTTCAAATCTAAGAGCAAGACTCTCCACCGCTCTTTCTTGTTGTGTGGAATCAGCGCAAAAAGAAATGATAGAACGAATATCGACATTGATCCCCCAAAGTGAGCAGCAAACGCAAATGCTTGTGAACATTACCCCTCGGCAAAGTTTTGAAATTTTATATCGTATAAACTGTGAATCGCTTTGCGCTGATTTTCAAGAAGATCTTGAATTTCGGTTTTCTTTCGGCCTCATTTCATTGGTACGCCGATTCACAAGTGGCAATATGTTCCGAAAGTCTACCTTACCTAAGTCACTGCCTTCAACAGCTCCTCAAACACCAAGCAACGAAGTGCGGATAGAGACTTCAAATTCAGACTTATTGTATCTTGCACAACGTTTGTCCATTGCAGCGCCTCAGTCACAAACAACTATTGGTGCTTTGGCTCTTGGTGGTTTTATGGTGCGAACTATCGGATGGAGAATAATTGCATTGACGTGTGGAATATACGTACTTCTGTATGTATACGAAAGGTGCACATGGACAAACAAAGCCAAAGAGCGCTCATTCAAAAAGCAGTACGTTAACCACGCTACTAAAAAGCTGAAAATGATCGTCGACTTGACAAGTGCCAATTGCTCACATCAAGTTCAACAGTATGTCATTCAATGAAAAATTTCAAAGTTTTATTCTTTTAAATTTTAGGGAATTGACTTCAACTTTCGCGAGACTTTGTCACTTAGTCGACGAAACATTGAGCGAGATGCAACTGCAAATCAAAGAATTGGATAAAGACATCGAACGACTCTCTGAATGCGCAAATAACGCGAAAAGCATAAAAAACAAAGCATGTTTAATTGCGAATGAATTGGATAACTTTATTGAAACATATTTATGTTATGACAATTGAAATTTTCATCATTCTTCGAGATTGGCATTTCCTATGTTATAAATTTCAATTTAGTTTTTGATTCCGTGTTGAATCAAATCAGACATTTGTAGGATTCATTTGATTATTAATTTTCTGGAAAAAATGCAACCATGGGTCTAAGGTCTTATTTTCTCGTGCTTTGAACTTACAGAAAAGAAAAAGTAGCCGGACATGTGGTTTGAAGAGGTGAACGACATAGTGACCAACAATTCTTATCTTCTAAACGAGCATTCGTTAACAGCGGAGTGGTTACTTTTTATTTTTCTATGCATGTAAAATTAACTTGAAAAATCGAACCTAGCTTCTATGCCATTAAGGTCCGAAAGCCAAAAATTTAGCAAAAATGAACTTTGTTTTTAAAAGCGCTTAGCAAGGTTTTTTACAAACAAATCTGTAAGCGCCATAGTTTAAATACAGCAATTGACCAAAATATCTGCTGAAGTTACTTTACGGTACAGCAGATGCCATCTCTTGCCGATCGACCGCGTTACAAATATAAATATTGAACCCAAAAACGTGTTTAAGTTTATGGAACCCTTTCTGCCATCTATACAATGGACGGTACTTGTCTGTTTTGCTTACAGGACCCCTGCTGCCATCTGCGATCGTAAATGGTAACTAACATACTTAGCTTATGCAATCTTTGCTTTTCATATTTTAAATTTTAGACACTAGATGGCAGGAGGGGATCCATAAACTTAATTGAACACTAATTTACGATTGTAATTTGAATTAGATGGAATTTTCAGTTAATTATGAACTTATTTTAAGGATTTAAAGCCATAAAAGCACGCACAATTTTACAGTTATTTTGCGTACAAATCAGAAGACTATTTATAAGTAAACTGTTTATTGATTTGGTTGGAATCTGAAAACAAGTTGTGAGACAATTGTTTTCTCTAAAAAATAATCAACTATTTAATCGATTGTCGCGCAGATGTGAGCGTTGCGGTACCCGATCACTTACTTAAGAAGTTAGAGAACTGCTTATATTATAACAACACAAGATAACTCCAGAGATACACACTGGCTGAGTACCAACTATACTCTTCTACTTTATTGTATTCCGCGGATAGATTTATATATATGTAGTTATCTATGATAAGAGTAATCTCTATGGTAGTGTATTTCGCTTAAATGTCGCCTATTCAGGGGTCGACATGAGTAAATACCCTATCATACAACAAAGTATGCTACAATACAATAAATTAGAAGAGTATAGTTGTTATGTCTCCAGTTTGTCTCTGGAGTTACCTTGTATTGTTATAATATAAGCAGTTCTCTAACTTTAGTAAGTGATCGGGTACCGTAACGCTCACATCTACGCGATACGATTTAATACTAATTCTGCTTATGCTGAGTCTTTTTGCCGCGCTTTCTTCTTCCACCAAAAGGATTCGGACTTGGAGATCTTCTCATTTCAGGACGAGGCGCTTGCAAAGTTCGCTCGCGACGTTGTTCCTGTGTAATGGATTCAGCTGGTAATACATTCGCTTGATCTCTAGACTCATCTTTTACTTCGTCTTTGACTTTTTCAGGCGTATTGATTGGTTTTAGAGGCGATTCCTCCAAAGTGATTGAAACCGGAATTTTAGACGACCTTTGTGATTTCCTTTGTGCCTGCTTTTCATTTCTTGATACTTTATCTCCACTTTTCTCATGTTTTTCACCTTTGTTTGATGCCTTTTTTGTTGAATCTTCTATAGGAATCACAGTTTTTTCTACGATGCTTTCAGTTTCCTTTTTTGCCCCGATCGCTCTTAAATTTTCATTTGAATCATTTAATTTTGATTTTACGCCTTCGGCAACTGCTGATACCTTATTTGTCAAGATTGTGCTTTCGTTTAATATCGGCGTCGAATCGATTTTCGATGAGATTAGCGTTTCTTGTTCGGTTTTCACCTCACTAGATTCCATTGAAGGCGAACGTTTTTTTGCTGCTTCGCCACTATGTATTGAAGTAAATGAATCGCCCAAAATTTCATTTTCAGATTCATGAAATCGATCTTTGGTTGGACAGGTAAGCTTTTCTAATACCATCTCTGAGGATGGAGATACATAAATGTCATCATTCTCAGCTGATGGCTGATCATTATGAGTTGCTTGTTTCTCTTTAGTTACTTTTGATTCAGAGGAAATTTCTCTTGTTTGTTGTGAATTGTTTGAATCCCCCGTTTCATTTATAGGATCTGATTGTAATTCTCCTATGATACTTGATTGATCAGGCTTTTTCTCAAAATTTTCGAATTGTTTAGTGATAGAGACGGAAAATGCTGAAGAGCTTTCGGAAATACTTTCCATTGCAGAAAATCCTTTAATACTCACGTTCTCATCAATTGATTGTTGCAGTTGCTCATGTTGTAAAACGTCTGATCCGGTTTTCAACGAAGGTTCTTTAGATGCTTGGGAAATTTGAGTAATAAATGAGTCAAAAGCTGATTGTTCTGATTTTTCACTACATTGGCTAGCTGTACTCGATCTTGCTATCGAAGATTCATCTGGCAAGAGCCAAAGTGTTTCATCAGACTGATAAGGATTGTCTAAATTAATGATTTCATCTCCATCCAAATCGGAATCATTTTTAGTAATTGATAAAGTTTCTGTGCTTTGTCTAGAATCGGCAGGAGCGGAATCTTTGCTTTTTTCTTCACTAAATTCAATTCCAGGAGTTGCAACATTGTTTATTGTTTCTTGAGTCTGAATGGTTGATTGGAACTTCTGATTTTCAGTCAAATCCGAAGAAGTACTGTTAGTTGTAGAAATATGTGAAGACTCTACAAAGGGGTTATTTTCAGCAATGACCTCTTTATCTATATTCAAGTCTTGTAACAAACTATCAAAATCGTTGTCCAATGTAGTAGACCCAATGAATGAACTTTCTGGATCCTTGCAATGATCAATTGCCTCTTGAATGACTGAAGTTGTAGTGTAATTATCGCTTTGCTTTGAAGAAGTTGTAGGGGATTCTTTATCTACATTCGAATTTTCTGTGTCTGAGGTTATAAAACTCTTGTCACTCCAGAATACATATTCAGCTTTTTGAACCTCGTTTGTTTTATCAGTTAAACTAGTTTGATCTCTTTGAATATCTTTTTCTGCCTTTTCTTTTTCGGCTGTTTCATCAGGAACCTTTAAAGTAAGCGCTTTATCTGAAATAGTTTTCCCCTTTTCGGGGGCCAATTGTTTTTCTTCTTGATCCGAAAATTCTCGTTCCTGTCTTTCCTCTTTTACTTTGTCTGCCTCATTCTCATTTTGTTTTTCTTCTATATCTGTTTCAATGTCAGTGACGAATAATTTTTCGGAGGATGAAGAAAGTTTGGCATCCTTTATTTCTTCTGCATTCGTTTTTGCTTCGACCGATTTGCTTGTAAAATCATCATCAGTTGTATTTACTTTGTCTCTGTTGACATCAGTTGTTTTATTTTCATTATCACGATTTTTCACCAGATTTGTTTGGTCAGTTATCTCTACTAAACCGCTGACGAGTTGAGACAATGGTTTATCATCTGTTTGTTTTTCATCTGAAGCAGCAAACCCCTTTTGGCATTTATTCAAGCTTGAATTTGTTGAAAAAACAAATTCTTTCGCTTCTGGGTTTAAATTTGATTGCGAGTGCGGCATCTCGTTGTTTGTTTGTTCAAGTTGATCATTAACTTTAAAAACAGATTTATCTTCTATTGGCTGTTTATTTTGGACAAGTTGCTCTTCGACAGAATTATTTTTGTCGGTTTCCTCAATCGTAAAACTTTTTCCAACTTCTTTAGCTTGTTCAAATTTGTTTTCTTCACTTGACTTTTCTGGTTTAATGAACTCGTTAAGGCAAGCCTCTTCATCGCGTCGAAGTAAATCACCGCTTGTCTGCTTCTCGGGGAAATTTTCTCGATTCACACCAGAATTAAAGTCAGGCGGTTTTTCGTTTGCCTTTTCTTCACATTTGGAGTGGGAAGATTCGCTTCCAAAATAAATCGATGATGTTTCACTTTCTTCTTCAAGTTTTTGTTTACTGGCTTCTGATGAATTTGCAATGTTGTCATTTTTTCCAGCGAGTTGTGAAACACTTTCAGAAGCAGATGAAGATAAAGCCTGTTTTATTTTTGGATCCTGTTTTATATTGCTTGGCAATGCTTCTCTCACTTTAGTCTTTTTACTTGTTTGAACGACACTTTTAGTATCAGATTTTTCATCATCTGTATCATCAACAAACGCGATATCTACTGATTGCTTGCAAGGAACTCTGCTTTTGACAATTTCAAAAGATTTTACATTGACAATTTGAGGATAAGATGAATTTCGATTGTCGACTTCACTAACTGACGGTGTACGACTTGTTTGCATTTCTACACTTTTTTCAGCACTGTCCATCCAAGAGTTTGCCTCATCATCTGTTGTGTTCGTTTCCCCGACATCATCGCCACTCTTTAAAAGCTCATTGACCAATTGTTCCTCCAACTTGTTTAACACATTTATCGACTCAGTTTCCTTTCTTTTCAGTTCTTCTTGAACTTCTTCTTCTTTCATTTTAGCCAAATACTCATCACTTTCTTTCTCATTCTTATTTTCTTGAGGCGTGAAATAAATCTCAGTTTTATGTCTAATAGGAGATGATTCCCGTGAAAGCGACTTTCGCACTTGATAACCACGAAAAGCTGCTTGAATTTTTGTTGCTGCTTCATCTTCAAACTTTTGCTCTGATTTATCATCAACCACAAGAATTTTCACAGGTTCTGTTGAAAGTTGCTCTAAAGTAAGATTAATCGTTTGTGCTCCACATTTATCAGTGCTCACTGATTGTGTGACTATTTGATCAAACTTTATTTCAATTGGAATATGTGATTCTTTTTCGTTAAATCGGTTCGAATCATCTTCCTTTCCTTCAGCATTAAAATTTTCATTTTTTAAATCTTTGGTGATCAGAGCAACTTGTTTTCGACACAAATGCCCGCGAAATACAGCTTGTATTTTCACTGCCGCAAGCTCCTCATCAATTTTGTTGCTTTCTTTGTTAGAACTTCCTTTTAAAATTTCTTTTTCAGGAATTAATGATCTTTGCGAATCATTTTCTTGCAAAGCATGCTGAAATTCTTCATTTGTTGACCTAACTAGTTCAATATATTTGCTAACTGCTTCTTCTTGGGATTTTAAATCGGTTAATGAGATTCCATCATAAAAGCTCGAAGGTGGAGCAACAAAAGCATCTGTTTGCAAGCAATTTTTTATTTATTTATTTTATCTTCAAATCGACTTGACTTTACCTTTTGAGGTGTTGCTTGCTTTTGAAGGGCGTAGTTCTTCTGATTCTTTTAAACGTTTTCTGGTAAGATAACCTCTGATACCTGCTTGAATCTTAACGATAGCATCTTCCAAATTCGAATTTAAATCTGTCTCCACACCAACA
The DNA here is from genome assembly GCA_003675995.1 of Dinothrombium tinctorium. Lineage (NCBI taxonomy): Eukaryota > Metazoa > Arthropoda > Arachnida > Trombidiformes > Trombidiidae > Dinothrombium > Dinothrombium tinctorium. The sequence continues at coordinate 4,403 of NCKU01000014.1, read as the reverse complement.
TCGCGTTGCTCTTTCTTTTCTTCAGATTTCTCGCTTGGTGGAATTGTATTTATATTTGCTTTTAAGGTAGTTCTGTAAATCTTCTTTAAAAAGATTAAACCATTTTAAGTAACTCAACGAAAATTTAGTATAAATCAGAATTTTGGGTAAAATTTGAAATCGTTGTGTTAATTTAATATTAATAATGATTCTATACGCCAAAAAAAAACTTAACGATAGAGTCTAATGTCTTAATACCGGAAACCCAGAAATTAAATTTATGCATTGTGAATGGTCTTGAATCTTACTGGAGCTGGAATCCTAGGGTCTGGAACTGAACGAGGCTGCGATTCTCTTGATTTACTTCGATGTGGCTGTCCAATTGCTTTGTCATCGCCGATTTCTAAGGAGGCTAAAAATTTGTGTTATGGCCGTGAAAATAAGGTCGACACTGTTATTTTTTAGCATCTATGCAGATGGAAGGATTAGCCTTCAAACTACTAAAGAGGAAAACTAAAAATAACATAGAACAAAAAATGCAAAGACGTAGCATAATATAAAAAATATTGAAAAAATGTTCCACAAGCTACATTGTGATTGAATTTGTGGAATTATTGACGTGAATAACATACATAAAACGAATAAGAAACTAGAAATTTGAATGATCACAAAACTTACATTTTTTGACATCTGGCTTCATGCGACATGCGGATATCAAACAACCCATTTCAGTTTTAAATCACCAATATCAAAAAATTTTATGTGCTGTGAATTCTATGATTTAAAATGTCGAGCAAAAAGCATTTTCACGTCAAACAATTTAAGCTCAAATATTCTGACGTATTCGTTATAAATAAAAAAATTCTTCAATGACCGCAGATGAAAGATTTTCGCGCAACGAGCATCTATTTTAGATTATTGCGAAAACGATTTCCTAATAGATTTCATTATGCAATTTTCTGGTTCTCGTCGCTTAGTATTTTAAATAAAGCATAAATAAAGTAAGTCTAACAATGTTCAAAATGAAAATTGAAAAGGAAACATAAATACCTGGTTTTCGATAACTAGATGCTTGCGGTTCAGGATCAACATTCGCAATTTCTTTACCGTCGCTTCCAAACAATCGTGAAAATAAAGCGCCCATTATTTACAAAACTCTTCAACGCTCTGCACGTTTACGTTTAAACAAAGAGCAAGTTTAAAACTTCTGCACAACTGCTTCTTACTTGAAATTGAACACAGAGCTTTTTTAAGCAAACATTTTTAACGTTTGCGTCGCTTCAAACTTAATTTTGGCTTAAGTTCAAACTTGGTATAAAACTTAAAATAGATCGTTGTGTTCATATTTTTCTACTCGCTTAAACCGTGCAAAACTTATTATTGAAAATCTCGTTGGTAATATAGAGAAGTGAGGTGCGTTTTAACTTCAGATTGTATCTGTTTCAAGTGATGCTTTAAGAAATATAAATATCAAAGAGTAACCTTAAAAGAAAAAATGGATTCTCGCCTGTTTCTCATATATTTACACTTTACAAGCAACAATCTTGCATCAATTTGTAAAATTTGCTTTCACTTTCATTTATATCTTACAAGAGAAAATTTCAGGAAAAAATAAAGAAAAATTTTCATATTTAGCGAACTACGCATAAATATTTCCATATTGAATTTTAATTTTTCTAACTAGGAAACCATTCGGATGGCTTCAGGGCTTTTCTTTCAAAAGTTTGCTATAACAAAGATACAAATGCGGCATTAAAGGATCCACAGTCCTTTTGTGCACACAATGTTCGCGCGAAGTTATATTCATGTGCGAACTTTATAATTAAGTCTAGGGCGAAAATTTTTTTAAATGCTACTGATGATCGATTTTACGACTTTTGATCAGATTTTCTTTTTTTATGATATGAGTTTTTTAAACTTTATTTCCATCTAATTTTCTATTAGATATTTTGTGTAAATTGGTCATTCTCAAAATTCGCCTTTCTTTGCGTTCGATTTGACGCAAACTTTTCGAAAAGTTTACGCAAGAATTGAAAGCCGACAGTAGATGTTAGCAGTGCGCACGAAAGCACAGCTTGCTATTAGAAATGAACATTTTGAGAAATTTGCTAAAAACGAATGCGAATCGAAATGTGTTCGCGTTGAAAGCGATCGAAAAGCGCAATCATTACAACGATGTGAACAACAAAGAGTATCTGCCGTTCGAAAAGAAGAAGTACGAACGTCGGCACGGTTACACGCCACATTATCACACGAAAGGTGAGTACACGCCGAGTGCCGATTGAAAACCACATTTTCGTGCTTTTCGCAAAGGTTTATTGCCGCGAGTGAAAGACGACAGCGTGCTGCCGTTGTGTTCGATTCCGCAGCGCAAGAAACCGGACCCATGGAATAAGCGAGAGGCGATATTCGGGCAAAATGATTACATCGACATTCTCGGCGACGGCGAAATCAAGCCGCACATGATTTTGAAGAATGTGCCATTTTGGTTGAGAGGTTTTAGAGGCAACGAAATGAAGACTTTGCAGCGCAAAGTGGCCATCTTCCGTCACTTCAGATGGTTGCGACCGCAGAAGTATAACCAAATGCATAAACGTATCGACTATCTTTACCGTTATTTGAATTTCAAGTCGAAACCGCCGAACTTTGAAAAATATTAGTCGCTTTCTGTTTGCTCGTTTATTTATCGCAAATTCACATCTTTATGTAATTCTTTTATGACGCATGACTCTGAAATAAAAACAAGAGTTATTGTTGAAGATGAGCATGAATAATTTGTTAAGATTAAGATGTTTTAACCGCTCTCGGTTCTACGCTATCTTTTCCCGAAACTACAATAAGTTAGTTCGCGATGATGTTGAACACTTCGTAAAAACTCTCGGTGAAAATAGTGTCAAAACAGACGATTTGGATTCCTATAATGAAGATTGGCTATCGGTGCATAAAGGTTGAAATAAGCTTCAGCTCACAGGATACAAAAAATAAGAGACTTACTAAAATTTTTAGGGCGAAGTTCACTCGTGCTTTTTCCGAAGAGTACTCTCGACGTATCAAGAATTTTGTCCTATTGCTCGACGCGAGAGTTGCCTCTCGTGGTACAAGGAGGAAAAACAAGCCTTGTTGCGGGATCTGTACCCATCTCTGATGAAATAATTCTTTGCATGTCAAAAATGAACAAAATCGAGTCATTCGATGACACTTCTGGCATTCTTCAGTGTCAAAGTGGCTGTATATTGCAAAATTTGGAAGAATTTGTTGGACAACATCAGTACATCATGCCATATGATTTGGGAGCTAAAGGCTCTTGTCAAATTGGGGGAAATGTAGCCACTAACGCTGCTGGCCTAAGGTTTATTCGATATGGCTCTTTGCATCAAAATGTTTTAGGCCTAGAAGTAGTCGGTGCGAATGGCACTGTTCTTAACTTGATGAGTTCAATGCGTAAAGATAATACAGGATATGATTTAAAGCAATTATTTATTGGTTCAGAAGGCACTTTAGGTGTTATCACTAAAGTGATCATCTTATGCCCTCCGAAGCCACAATATAAAGTGGTCATGTTGCTATCTTTGAATTCATTCAAGTGTTTGCTTTCCATTTTGAAAGAAGCTAAATCTAAACTCGGGGAATTTATCAGCGCTTTTGAAATGATCGATTTCGAATCAATGAATGTTGTTGTTGATAATCTAAAATTGACACCACCATTCGAAGCAAACATTTATGCACTTATTGAATTATCAGCAAACGATTCTAATTTACTTGAAGCTCAGTTGACAAATTTCGTTGAGGAAGGAATAGCTGATGGAATAATAAAGGATGGCACATATTCCTCCGATATTCATGTTATGAACAAATTATGGGCGCTTCGCGAGGGAATCCCAGAAGCATTGCTCAAAGATGGATATTGTTACAAATACGATGTTTCATTACCATTGAATCATTATTATGAATTGGTTGAATTAATGCGAGAAAAACTTCGTTCTACCAAAGCAGTCCGAGTTTGCAGTTTCGGACATGTCGGAGATTTTAATTTACATTTTAATGTAACATCAAAACAGTTCGAGCCTGATGTTCTGCGTTTAATAGAACCGCAAATTTATGAATGGATAAGCGATAGAGGAGGAAGTATCAGCGCTGAGCACGGACTTGGTCAGAGGAAAAACAATTATATCCACCTCTCAAAATCACGTGAAGCAATTGAAATCATGTTTAGCTTGAAGAAACTTTTCGACCCTAAGTTGATTTTGAATCCAGGAAAGATGCTACCAGATTGGAAGAAAGCGTGACAAGTATATGTCATCGTACTTATTGAAAGCTGAAAAAAAGTTCAATTCCGTGACGTTAGGACTACAGAGCGTTCAAAAAGTAAGTGATACAAAATTAAACTTTAAATAACTTTCAAACGACAAATCGTAAAAAACTCG